>JAVLUZ010000003.1:533321-707375 GCA_036768485.1 Mermis nigrescens
ACGCGCTTTAGCAAGATTTTTGCTAGCGATATCGTGTGTTAAGAAGGAAAGTTTCAGATCAGCAAGATATTTTTCAGCGATGTTAGGTAGATTAGGATTCAACGTGAGACCAAGCTTAAGAGCTGCATATTGAGTGGAAAAAGAAGGTTCACGACCATACAGCATCTCAAATGGTGAAATATTCGTAGATGACTGCGTTGCACGATACGCAAATAAAGCAAAGGGCAAAAATTGTTCCCAGTCGTACTGATTTCTTGCGCTTAGTTTGGAAAGTCCATCAATGAGTGTTCGATTATATTGTTCTACTAAATCTATCACACTGCGGATGATACGGGGTTGTGAAAACTTTTGACATTTAGTAATTTACAAATCTCGGAAATTAGCGCTGATGTAAAATTTGAGCTTGATCAGTTAAAATCGTTTTGGAACGCCGTGCCTAGGAATTACTTCTGCGCAATAATAGATTTGCTATGGTGACTGCTTTTATATCAGACACTGCAAACGTTTCATGATACTTAGTAAAATAATCCATGAAGACAACGTAATTTATCACTTCTATTAATGCTGGTGCAGCGTGGTATTAAATCACATGTGATAACTAGAAATCAAAGTTAAGTGTCTTGATGGGTTAAGTGGGTATGGTGGTGGGATTTGCTACCTTACGCTGCAAACACACCTCACAATTCTACAATCTCATGCAAAGTGACATCATTCTCCATTCGAGGCCACCAATAATGAAGCTGAATGGCGGTAAGATTTTTCATGCTGAAAATGGGCTCCAAAGATGGAATCGTGAAATTCGGTTAAGATGAAGTTACAAAGTTGGTTTGGGAATGACAAGCTGATGAATGGTATTAGCTGCGCGCTTAGGCTGAAATCTGCAATAAAGAATTTTATTTAGCAAGAAAAATTTGTCGCGATATTTACATGTTGTTAAGTCATTGAGCGATTCACGGATTTTGTTTAACTCTTCATCTTGACGTTGTTCTGCAAGGAGTTTAGCAGGAACAGAATTTCTGCTTTTTCAGCTTCAGATGAAGTGATGTGTTCATAAAAAACTGGCGGATGATCTTTTTGCGCAGCTTGCTGTTTTGGCGTTTATGGTTTGTTGTCTTATATCAGGGTATTCGTTGTCGTCGTCAGACTCAGACGCTTCAGATTCGAGGTTAGGCGACGTTATAACGGGTTTATGTACGAGTTTATAACGTTGTTCGTCGCGATTGTACTTAGGATGACACAATAATAAGTCCGCAGCGCAGTTACATGCGCCTGGTACATAAACAACCTCATACTCGTATTCCTGTAATTTTAAACCCTGTGCATCTTAGATGACTGGAAGGATCTTACATTTACGAGCCAAGTAAGCGCCTGATGATCTGTTTCTACGATGAATTTTGCCATAAAGATAATGCCTATAATGCTTAATTGCCCAGACAACTGCTAAAGCCTTCCTTTCAGAAGTGGCATAGTTACATTTGGCTGAGTTTAAACACGGCTAGCATAACCAAGGATGAAACGATTTTTAGATGGAAGATGTTTCTGCGTAAGAATGGCACTCAGCGCGTAATTGCTTGCGTCGGGTTGTCAGAATGAATTGATGATCATTATCGAACTTGGGCAACTGCAAAATTGGTGAAGTAAAGGCATCTTTCAACATTTGAAAAGCTTTTTGATGTTCTTCAGTCCAAATAAATTCCGTGTCTTTTCTTAATGAACGAAAAAAGAGGTTTCAAGGATTTTGCGAGATCTTTTACAAATTTGAACCATTGAACAAGACTAAGAAATTTCAAAGCTTTCACTGCTTTTGGCACTGGAAAATTGATCAAATCTGCAATTTTAGTCAAGTCAGAGCAATACCTAGCGAACTTATGCAATGCATTCCAAAATTGGACTTCTGCATGAGCTAGATGACATTTTTCTGGTTTAACCCTTAAGTTTGCGTTGAAGCGCGCAAAAGACATCTTCTAGATCTTTAAGATGCTCTGAAAACGTGCAAAAACACTATTATATCAAGCCGATATACGAGACAAGTTTTCCAATTTAAACTAGCAAAGAACGAGCTCCATAAGGCGCTGAAAATCGGCGGGGCGTTTTTTTAAACCAAAAGGTAACACTTCGAATTCGTAGTGACCTACAGGACAAATAAAGCGGTTTTTTCACGCGATTTTTTGTCAAGGGGGATCTGCCAATACCCAGATTTTAAGTCTAGCGTACTAAAGTAAGCTGCAGACCCTAGACATCAAAATAATCATCAATTTGAGGTAGGGGGTAAATTTGAGTTTTTGTCACATCATTTAGTCGGCAATAATCCACGACCGCGCTGAGAGAACCATCTTTTTCCCAATTAAAAACAAAGGACTGGCCCAGGGGCTTGTTGTTGGCCTGCTGATGACTTTTTCCGCGATCATTTGCGCATTGGATTATTCTTTGCATGACTTGCTCCACGGGTGTGTTTGACGCGAGCGTTTTACCTACAAATAAAGGACTATCCCCTGTGTCAATATGATGCTTAACAAGCGGAGTGCGACCGAGTGGTTCGCCTTTAAAGCGAATATCGTCTATATTTATGACAAAGATCATCGAATTTGCTGCTGTTCCTTAGAATCTCGTGATGGAGCCCTGTAAAGCCTTATTTATCGGTGAAAGTTCGGGCGATGGATCGTCTGAAACAGAAACATGAGATACGACCTTAACATCAGACGCTAGCGATCCAATTAGCCTCCCAGTGTCGACCTGAACAGGCGCTATCCAGATATTACAGAATCGCAGAGGAAAAACGGAACCGGAGGTGTCGACGATGGCAGGGGCACAAAAAGTGAGCTTTTGCGCATGAAATCTGGATCGGGTTTCAAAAAGCGCAATATCAGCATCAGAGGAACCATGACTTATATATGCGTGTTATTAACTCGTATGCGGGCAAAATGTGATAGGCTCTGAAATTGAAACATGCACGCAGATAGACATGCGATTTTAGCATTTGATTGGTATGAAAACTGCAATTTTTCACCAGTGATAAGAGATTTAATTTATACTGTTTATGAACGCTGCGAATTACGGGATTTACCCAGAGTAATGCGAACGGCAAAATCAAAACCGAGTAGCATGTCTTCTGGCAACTTATCGATGATAGACACTAACGTGGGAATAGAATGATCCGCGATAGTTATAGTCATGTTAAAATTAAAGCGAACAACTACTGTTGTGTCACCTACACCGTGCAATGACCCCAGAGTTTGTTTCGAGGCACCTGAAACCTAGTCTAAAAATGTTGCGGTAGTCATCATTGTGACTTTGCGAAATACAGTGCCAATTAGCGCCGGGATTTTTACACCATGAATTTCAGCCAAATGGTGGGTAGATTCGTACCTGCATGACTAACTATCGGAATTTCAGAATCCTGATTTAAGGTGGGGGATGAAGTCATTTTTTCTAAAACCGCTAACCTTCAAGGTAGTCTATCATATTCTTCCAAAAATGCTTGGGATGCAAAATTTTCTTCCTGCTTAATTTCTTCAGATTGATGAGAAGTAAATTCATGTTTGCATTTTTCTTAGGCAAGTAGGGCGGTTGCAGCGGGGGATAATCTACGGCGGGTTGGCAATCCGCTACATACGTGATGTTAGGGGGATAATTTTCAAGAAAAGCAGAACGACACTGGAATTATACGTATTACGCTGTTCTGCCGGATGAGTCACATAAGGATTATTTTGGCGATAGTCATAGGATTGCATGCAATTATCGTATAGTTGATTTCAGTTTTGGCGATAATTTGCGCGTAATTGTTATAGTTTTGCTTAAAAAATTGACGCTGAGCGCCTAGAATCAAAACGCGCCAGAACTTGAGATAGGTTGACAATTTTGGCTTTGATCGCAATATCTAGACTTAGACTGAGGTCGATTATTATAATTTGAGCGCAACAATGAGCAATTACGACTATTCCAAGAACGCTGACTGACTACGCTGACGCCGCTGCTGGTTCGAATTTCGCTTGCTGTGCATTTTTTTGTCAATTTTGCGCTGTCTCATCTTTTAAAACATTGTTCTTCAACATGACTGTGCGCTTACAAAATCACAAAATTTGCGCGCTGTAGATTGTTCGTTTTTGGGACGTTTTGATTGAGAAACGTCTTACTACGCTAACGATCAGAATCGCATTATTAGAAAAACGCACAGACTCTTTAGAATTGCACCCGTAGCAGGATTGGCAATGGTCGAGACATAAGGCGTTGGCGCTTGCTACAAGTTGGCGAGCTGGGCGCATTTCCGCGCATTTAGCATTATGCAAAAATTCATGCAACTCAGCTTGTATGCGCGCTGATAGGCTGCAGTAGAAATTTCGGGTAGCATAATCATACAATTGATGGCTAAGCATTTCCTCATTAACTGCTCAGAGTCGGTTTCAATATGAGGTCTACGTCTTAATTGTTTCAGAAGCGCGAGATAGTAAGCTTGGACAGACTCATTGGGCTGTTGCTTACGGTCAAGAAAGTGGTCATATAACATATCGTGATTGAGAGGACAAAATCTCCAAGTGATCATAGCGTACTTAGTCTTAGTGTACGAATTACGCACTTCTTGAGGTAACGCTTCATACAAATTTAACGCATAGTCGTCGAAAAATGATGAAACAAATTCAGCTCACTTTTGTCGATTTTATATATTTTTGCCAGTCTTTCAAATTCACTGAAAAATTTTCGAATATCAGTTTTTTCACTCCTGAAAAGATTTCCTTAGCAGCTACAGCTATATGCATTTGCTGTATGAAAGGGCCGCAATTATAGCGCTTCAGCAACAGATGATTTATTGCGCAAAGAAGACAAAGAATCTGAATTATGAGCGCTGAGCGCATCGAGAACTGAGACGCTGAACTTTGTTGGCGCGCTAACGATGCGAATCTTCCTGCTGCGAAGAGCTAGAGTCCTCATCTGAAAATCTGACATGGCGCTGGCTATTGGCGGCGCGACCATATTGTTCCACTGGCATGGAGTCATTGTTAGATTTGCTAAAGTGTCAGGCGCTGAAAAATTATCGCTCCTGAAATGCGACGATGCGTTTCATGTGGCGCGCTTTCCGCGTTAGAGGAAAATACTGCAAAGGCGGCGGTTTTAAAGAAGGATACAAGGATATTTACAGTATTAGGTACAAATTCAGGCGCTAGCTGATTTTAAAGGGCGCTGCAAAATTCTGAAAAAGAGGGCGCGTTTTCAACACTTTGCTGATTAGACGCGTGTTGTGAAGAATGCGCAAAATTAGATAAATTATCCCAGAGAAAGAGGGTTTTGCACATGCTGTTCACGCATACGCCACGATCTAAAATCAACAGGCATACGATCACTCATAGGTAAAATAGGCACAGATGTCCTTTGGACGCGAGTATAACCTTAGGCTTAGGATTATTAATCGAGGCCGAATGACAGGTGATGAATTATCAAACTCGGTTCTTGTTATTTACCAATTCACCACATGCCGCTTCGCAACTCGATAGGCACATCATTAATCACGTTTTCGTCGCTATGTACTCGCAAAGACTGATTAGCCTCAGGCGAGCAGAAAATGTAGCCGTAAGCCGGTTACAATTTCACGCATTTGCCAATTTTTGCGATGCTGAAACTGCATTTGAAATATTCTCTTGACATTGGCGAATTCGTTCAGAATTTGATCAATTTAGACGAGTTTCATCATCATTTTGCTTTTCAGATGCATTTAGTTTTTACATCAAAAGTTGACCAGGTAAAACGGCTTCGTTTTCCGCCTCATTATCACTTTATTCGCGGCGCAAGTTAAGATCATTGTTAACGATCAAGCAGGCCAGAATTTACTTCAATTTGCGTATCAGCAGAATTACCGTTCCGAATGACCATGTCGGTAGTAGACTCATTATCAGAAGGATAACAGAGGTATTATTTGCCAAAGGAGAAAGAAAAGGTTATCAATCGTCAAGAATTGGTTTGATCAGGCTGTAATTGACGCTGCGAGACTGGCTAGAGGCGGCACCTTTTAGCTGGAGGGGTATGTAAAATTTTCTTACCACCCATTATAAAAATGGAACGTTTGAAATATGAACGTTAGGTAAAAGGAAAATTTTTCTACAAAAAAATCCACTATCTGAAAATCTGAAAAAATTTCCCAAATTGGACCCTCTAGGTATGGGCTCAAAACGCATATCTATATGCCAAAATAGCAACAAGTACAAAAGAGAGGCACAAAAGAATTTATGAGTGTATAAAGGCGAAAATATTTCACTTAGTCAAATAGTATATAGAGAAAAAATACCAGCTTTACCACAAATACAGAATTTCTTTGCCGCGAACGCTTAACTATCTGCGCACTGATACACGCTGACAATACGATAAAAAATATACAAGCAAAACAATACACATTTTTAGAATGCTGAAATAAATATTTTGGGTAAAGAAAATAATATGTATTAATTTAAATGATGACAGACACCGGATTGGTTGTCATGAGCAACCTAAAGGGGGAAATCCCACTGTAACTTAGAGGTTTTGCCTGCTTCCTAGTTATTAGAGTATCTTAGCTGCCAAGGCAAACGAGTTGGTTGATGGCACTTGAAGTATGTGCAGATAACTAAACTGATACGCCGTCAGCGAAGATACCCAACACACAACAACTACGAAAGGGAGGAACCCTCAGTAGTACCTTTGGGCACTTACCTAAGTACCTATGCTAGTAACTAGCGCTGGTCAAGAAGCTGCGGTAAAAACCCAGACTTCACTGACCCTGAATACTACCTAAAATCTCCACGGACGTAATTGGTCCGGTACCTATGGAGATTAAGGGAAGGGATGCCAACCGCAGATCTTAACCAGGAGTAATTAGATATCCCGTATTTGCCCTAGGTCCTTGACCTTTTTAGACCAAAAGAATAATTTTTCAAGTGAAAAGAATTGAAAAGGCTCTGCACTAGATTACCTATGGCGAAACTACTTATGAATCTCTGGTTCCACTAGCACCTGTACTTAAAACACAACAACAAAGAGCTCTATTCCGGGTTAAAATATCCACTATAAAAATTATGTAATAATTTTTATAGATTTTTGGTTTGAAAAAGGAATTATGAATTTTGCACAAAATGATAAATAAAGACTTTACCCAACGAAATCCGGCAAGAAATAATGTTACGGCCGGCCTAATCCCAACTCCTGACTGCTTGCAATATAATGCACTCCTAAGCAGTGGATTTTTGTGCTTTTACCGAGTTAAAACAATGTACAATAAATGGCACTAATAAAGTCGGAGTTGACACGCCACAAAAGCAAAAGCTAAACGGCACAAAACTAACTAATGATCCTAAGGGGATTGCCCACAGTAATAGAAGAAGAAATTATTGTAAAATGTTTTTATGACAAAAATTGTGTGCTTTCTTGCACATAGATTTTCAAGGTTCCAGACAGGCTCAACGGAATTGAAGGTCATGTCGCCTATGTTTTAAATGTGAAAAGTGATAGGGGCTTGGGGGTGTTCCACAGTAAAAAGGTCGCATCATAGTATCCTCGCCACACCTAGCGACAAGAGTCCAACCAATTGACCGCGCGGTCGGAATGCCTCCGCATGTTATATCGTCGATCTGAAAATATGGCTGGGTCACAAAGTGGAAACAAATGACCGGATGGTCGATTGCACACTATCAAAAAGCAAAGGCCGCAAGGGAATGGCACGTAGATACACTATCTACACGTTTAAGCCATGTGGGCTGGCATACCTGTGCTGGGAGCTGAAACTTCAACCCGAGTCAGTTTTGACTTTAAGGACTGGGTAAGGAAACGACGGAAAATTATGGTCGGCTAATGCGAATTTCTTTGCAACAACAATTAAAAGAGATAAAAACTAATTTATCGTCAGAAAAAGGGTGAAAATTGCTAATAAAACTGGATTCGAATGAAAATTTGGATAGATGGCAGAAAAAGCCTCTAACTCAAAGGCCCTTTTAGCAGTCCAAATTGTAATAATTATCAGCTGTAATATTCCAAAGTTTAATAATTATCAACGATATAATGCTCCTAGACCTATGTTGCCAAAGGGTCAATATAGTAAAGCTAATTCGCCTTTAAATTGTTACAGGTGCGGCAGGAATGGACATTTGAGCTATCTATGTCCGACGGCGTTTGCTGGCAAGCCTCGAGGAAATTGGCCGCACACCTTTGAAAATCGCAAATTCGAAAATCGGCCACTTAGCCTTTCAAAACAGACGTCTCACAAAAATTACAACAATAGGTTGCCGAGAGTTCGACGAATACTGTTGGCGACACGTTAGAGCAGCTTCTCCAGCAAAATGCGGAATTGGTGAAACGACTTATAGAGCTAGAAGGAGCGAATTCTAGTACGGTAGGAATGATGAGACAACGTAAGTTACCGATAGTGAAAATGTGCATAAACGGTAATGAAACTAATGCATTAATTGATACTGGAAGCGACGTAACTCTTATATCTATGGAATTCGTAAACATGCACCTAAAGATGAATTTGAAAAAGGAAAGCCGATAACATCATGTCGAACTGCTAGTTGCTCAAAACTTTATATTTTGGGTAAATTAATTTAGATTTTACCATTGGAAATCAAGCCTTTAACGAAACTTTTTTGTTGTTAGAAAGAGCACCATTCAACATCATTTTTGGATGAAATTTCATCGATAAGCATACGTAATTCCTCATATAGCTGACGGATATAGTACTATAAATGGTGAAAAGATTTCTTTATATCAGCTTATTTATAGTAACTTGGAATCTGGTTCTAATCTTGTGAACGTGTGCACTACAGATTCTATTTTCGTTCCTGCAAGATGTGAAGCTTCATTTAATGCTCAGTTATTAGACTGTAATACGAAAAAGGAAGCTTTATCTGTTCCAGATGAAAATCTATGTAGTGAAACATCTTTGTTATTCGTAGCTGCTGCTTTAATATCATCTGAAACTAATTCTGTGCCTATACATTTACTTAATGTGCATAATAAGCATATTCATATTGAAGCCGGTACGCAGGTGGGTCGGTTAGAGGACTTCCCTCTATTGAAAAATTCTCATTTTCGACGGGCAAAAATAATGCTAAAAATATAAAAAACTGCATCGAGCAATGTTTCGGAAAAGGCGAAATTTTCAGTGAACGAACAGCAAAAGAAAGAACTTAAAGAATTGCTCGTAAAGAATTCCGACGTTTTCAGCTCAGGCAATGATTCCCTCGGTAGGACAACCATAGTTAAGCATGAAATTGATATCGGGGATCATGAGCCAGTCATAGCAAAGCAGTTTCAAATTCCATTTCGACAAAAATTGGAGTTGCAGAAAATTCGTGAAAGAAATGGAAAAGGATGGAATCACACCTGGGCGTGGGGGTTTGGGGGGTATGCTCCCCCAGAAACCAAAATACTCCCCCAGAAATCAAAATACCCCCCAGAATTCAATTTTTGTCGTTTTTTTTCGCAATTTGTTGATGCAAATGGATAGTGCTTGATGAAAAACGTCGAAAAATGGTGTTTTTATCGCCATACCACCATTTTTAAGGCCATTTTTTGACCTTCAAAAAAATCTTGCATCCCCAGAATTTTCTTGCTGCCCACGTATGGATGGAATAATTGTTCCTTCCAGAAGCCCGTGGTCGGCGAACATGTTCCTTGTTAAAAAGAAGGACGGGACGGCACGATCTATCGCGGTTTAAATAAAGTAACCAAAACCGATATTTATCCGATTCCTAGGCTCCAAGAATGTTTGGATAGCCTGTCGGGTGCAAATTTTTTTCTACTCTTGATTTGTGTTCTGGTTACTGGCAGATAGAAATGGACCCGGACTTTTGGGAGAAAGCCGCTTTCACTACAAGTTTTTTACACTACGAATTTACAGTAATGCCTTTTGGAATTAGAAATGCCCCAGCAGATTCTCAAAGAATTATGGAAATTGCTCTGTCTGGCCTACAATGGCGTTCATATCTAGTTTATATAGACGACATTTTGGTATTCTCTGAAACATTCGAGAAACATTTGAAAGATCTGAGCGACGTATTTTCGGCATTAAGAAAGGTGAATTTAAAGATAAAGCCGGAAAAATGCAATTTTTTACAGTCCGAAGTGCCTACTTGGGTCATGTGGTATCTGTGGAAGGGATCCAGCCTGATCCCAAGAAGGTTTCTCCTTTTATCAATGCAGAACCTCCTAAGACTGTAAAACAATTGCAATCGTTCTTAGGTAGTGTGCAATGGTTTAAACGATTTGTACCTAATCTAGCTAAGAAAGTTGGTCCGTTATTTAAATTAACCAGTAAAAGCGTAAAATTCGTTTGGACGGAGAAACATACAAAAATATTTGAAGAATTAAAAAGCGATTTCATTAATCCCCCAATTCTGAGATTTCCAGTTTTTGACTCAAGTGCTACTTTTATATTAAATGCTGATGCAAGCAGCAATGCATTCGGGGCAGTTTTGAGCCAGAAACAAGGAGAGGAAAAATGGGTGCTTGCCTATGCTTCTCGTGTTCTTAATGTTCATGAATCTAACTATTCTACTATCGAACGTGAAGCTCTTTGTATATGGGCTACTAAATATTTCAAAGATTATTTATATGGAAATAAATTCATAATTATGACAGATCATAAACCTTTAGAATGGTTACTAAATTTAAAAGATCATAGTGGGAAGCTATTGCGTTGGGCTTCAAAGCCTCAAGAATTTGATTTTGAAATTTCATTTATACCTGGGAAAGAAAATGGAGCTTCTGATTGGCTTTTGTAAATGTAGCGGCCCGATATCTACAAGAGCGATATGGGCGCGGCTAACATTTGCCTTTGGGACTTACGTAAGTACTTAAGCTGCTCTTAGCGCTGATCATATTTGCGTAGTCGCAGGGCAACTCCGAATCTATTGACCCTTGCAGACCTACGGCTTCGATCCCCTCAGTCCAAATATTGCTGACCAAAAGCTCACGGGTGATCTCAGCAGCTACGCCCTAAATCCTAGATGTACCTACCTAAAGTCCCTGCTCGTAAGGTCAGTTGACCTATCTCAAACCAGCTCAAGTTGATAAATTGACTTGTTTTCAACCAAATCGCTATCTTGAAATGTTTTTGGTTCCTAATGTACGTAGAACAATGAAATTTGAAAACAACACCAACAAGCTCTCAACTGATCAGCCATCATAAATAATTAAATAAGTTTTTAGCTAATTTTTGTGTTGATAAAAGAATATTGAATTTTGATGAAAGAAATAATCGAAAAGTATTTACCCTTTCCTTTCCACTAAAATCTAGAAGTCGTCAACGTTCGGCAGCCGGCCTACCTCACCCTCGATATATTAGATCCCTAGGTGGGTTTTCTAGTTTTATTAAAGATTGTACACACGGCTATCAGCCAGAAAAAACACAAAATATCACTAAAGACTAAAACAGACCAAACGACAATTTCGTCAAAAACGCCAACTAACTCTCCCATCACGGGATCATTACAGTAACACGAAACTTAAAATGACAATTAATCATTAAGCTAAAATTACCTTTTATCAATTAGAATATTCTAAAAATACGACAAGTGGTAATGTAGATAAGATAAATACTATCAGCATATATGTAACGTTAACTTTTTGGGTTAACTTGAGGACCAACACGTTGTGTGATAAATTTCCTGCAGGCAAGGCTGAATAGCTTTGAGTTCCATGGCAATCAGGAATTAATTAGCTCTAAGGAGTTGTGAGATATACCTAGCAATTATGCTCCTAAAGGCTATTAAGATCAGAGATATGGAATAGCCTTTAGGAGTTGTCCACTGACAACTATGTACCTAGAGGCTATGGGATTTTGGGCAGCAATTTAGGTAGCAATTTAGGGCTGAATTGTATGTCTTAGATCCTAGGAAAATTGGGCAGCACTTCGCTCCCAATGTGTATTTTACAGTCTAAGAAAAATGAGACAACGAATTATGTAGCAATTTAGCTTTAATTGAGAAAAGCCTTCTTAATGAGAGCAGTCATAAATAAAATACACACCTATCAATACGCTGAGCGGGAATAAGGCGGCTCGACGCGCAGAAACTTTGATGAACGCCCAATAATCAAATAGACGCGACGAAAGCATAATAATCGAATAGACGCCAAAGTCGAATGAATAATAAATGATTGGAGCGGAGCGAAAGACTGATATAAACGAAAAATCGCTGGGTGATAGCAAAAATGGTGAGATGTAGTATTCAAATTTTTAGTCGGCCAATAGAAAAATGCGTCAATAAAGGAGCAATTGTAATAATCACGCCCACAATATTATAGTCTATCTTCACATGTTAAAGCGAGCATAGTTACACAGTTAAGCAATTGTTCTAGCGTTATAGCATTAAGTACACAATGAAACTTCTCTGCTTTGTGATATAAATTCAGCAATTGCAGATTAAGTACTTATGCGAATAAACTCAAACTTTCTGCAAGTGATATATTGTATATCAAGTTTGCAGAAGTGTGCAAGAACATGTACACAACATATACATAATTCTATTTTATCGGACAAGTATCTAATTGATTTTGTAATAAAAAATGGGGATTAAATTGAGAACTGAAGGCATAGCCACGAGCTCACACATCACACGGATGGCTACTCGAAAATGGCTATGTTAAGCAATACAGTAACAAGCTGTTATCGGATGGCATATGCAAACTAATGGAAAGAGTTCGCATTGTGTAACTCTTGCAGTTACACTTTCTAGAAATCAAAACGTTGCACTGGTAATTTTAAAGGAACTTGAAAATGAATTTTAAAGCGAGGCAGAAAAAGACGAATTCATTTGTAATATTGAAGAACAACTTAAATCGTATGAATGCCCATTGGAAATTAAAAATGAATTCGATATTTTAATTAATATTTTAGTTCTGCCGGTACAGACCGAGGAGGAGCAGCGCGATGATATGTCAAACAGGCGTTCCTCGCCAGTGGATTCCCACAGTGTTTAAAGAACTACACGACTCCGAATTTGGTGCCCATTTCGCGATAGCTAGAACAATGGGTCGAATTTTGCAGCGTTTTTGGTGGCCTACTATAATGGAAGACGTCACATCATGGTGTAAAACGTGTGAGATATGCATCAAGCATAAGTCACCGGTAACAAAAGTACGTGCTCCATTGCAAAATATTCCTGTTGAAGGCCCTTGGGATAAAATAGCTGTTGACTGTATGGAATTCCCTATTGCTTCAAGTGGGAATCGCTGTGTTGTAGTATTCCTAGATTATTTAACAAAATGGGCTGAGGCATACCCCATTAGTGATCTGAAAGCTTCTACTATAGCTAATATTTTCGGGGAATAAATTGTTTGTTGGCATGGTACACCTAGACAGCTTTTGTCGGACAAAGGTGGGAATTTTTTGTCGAAATTTTTGAAAGAAACTTGCGAAATTTTGGAAGTACAAAAAATTTCCACTTCGGCATATCACCCCTAAACTGACGGCTTGGTAGAACCGTTTAATCGCACTTTAGCATCAGCTTTATCTACTCTAGTCTCTCGACAGCCACTTTTGTGGGATTTATATGTGCCGTTTGTACTTTTTGCGTATCGTGCATGTTGCCAGGAATCTACTGGCATCTCACCATTCATGCTTATGTATGTATGGTAGAGAACTTAGATATCCATTAGAAGTCCAAATTTCGCCAGATCAATGTTCTGTATTTTCAGAAGAAAACTTTCTGGATTTTCTGAAAAATACTTTATCCGAAATGCAAGAAAATGCTCGAAAATTCTATTGAAAAGGCGCAAAAACGCCAGAAAGAACAGTATGAAAAACATTCTGTTCAAATTAACTTTAATGTTGGTGATATTGTGTACTTACACAAGGCTGCTTTGAGCGAGGGAGTTTCTCCCAAATTAGCTCTCAAATGGGATGGACTATTCAAAATAATCGAAAAAATTTCGGATTTAAATGTAAAAATAGCTTTGATGGCGGACGAACGCTTTTCAAAGTTAGTGCATGTAAATCAATTGAAAAAGCGGATAACTTTGAAAATTCAAAATTACGGCCAAATTTCAAAGTTGGCAACATAGTTTTTGCGAAGATAAAAGGTTATCCATTTTGGCCAGCTAAATTTATCAATTTTATGGACATTCCAGCAAAATTAAATCTAAAAGATTACGAGGAAATTCCAGTCCGTTTCTACGTTTTGAAGAAATGCTTTGGACTTTGTGAATCGGAAACAAGTACTCGCTTGTTTGGTAATAATTGCATGAAGGGCTTTTCTGAAGCACACAAATTAGCACGTAAAGACTACTTTGCGTCTAATGCTTCAGAACTTTCTGAAGCTTAAAATAATTTTATTTTTAGTTAATAAAATTTGATGTTTAGTTTTTGAATATTAATCTTTTAATCTTTTCTCGCCACACTCTTGAAGCCTTCTTCATATAAGAGTACTGATATGGTCGAAAGGAATTTTTCTTTTAAGATAGTATTTGTTAGGAGAAAAATGTTTAGTAAACTGTTCGGCGGATTGAAGGACGCCAATGTTGGCGTAACCGAGGTGGACAGCTCAAAGTATGAAGGATAGCGCTTAGCATGGTTGCATGCTTTGGGTCGGCAGCCTCTGCAAGTACGCAATGTGTTGACAGTGCAGATGCCGGCGGAGTGCGCAAGCGGTTTCTGATTTGAGGAAGCCGTGGGCGGACCAGGTTTGAGTGGTGCTCAGGATTGACGCCGAATTTGTCAATGGTAGCAAGGCCTATAGTTGTTGGCCATCGAATCGGAGGAAATTTTCCTCATTGTCACTTGACAGTTCGAAAAAGGGCGGTTTTGCCAGGATCTTGCAGATTGCCAAGGTTGATGGTTCAGTGGTCATCTTTGACCTCCATAAATTCGAGAAGGTGCCCAAGTCATTGGTCGATCTCTTTGCTGACAAGTCCATTGTTTGTTTCGGCCAGGATTTTGACCAGGATGTGCGGGCGATTGGGAACATGTTTGATGGGCCTCAAATTGCCAAGATGGAATGTACAACTTGTACAAGCGGTATCGTCAGTTGGAACAGGAAGGACGCATTAGGGACTTCCCTGATGCTTGGTCGTTAAAGAGCGACATTGGCTTCATTCATGAATCGAGGATTTGGACTCAACTTGCCCAAGGAACAGCGGGGATTTGGATTCTACTGGAATCGCGACCTGAATCATTTTTTGTCGTTGATGGTTGTCTATGCCTCAAGGGATGCGCTGGCATCTTTGGATATCAGCTTGCTGTGGAGTCAATTGAATGCGTGGATCATTGGAATGACTGTGGCAACAATGAGGACGTATTTTGGTTTGGCGGTCGTGGTTCGGGAGGCTTATCCCCATGCGTTCAAGCAAACAACATTGTGGTTGTGGCATCAGCTGGGCGCCTTGAGCCTTTGCCTTTCAAGTTGGATCGTCGGGTCAAGCGAGATTCGTTCAACTTCAGGTGAGCTTGGAGGAAGGCTTACAAGTATTAAACGCCATGCAACCACTTTTACGATGAGTTATTTAAATCGGCGGGTCAAATCGTATCGGAAGTCTTCTGTCAAGCACGTTGACGTCATGATGGAGTTGCTGCACTGACGGATGGATATGCAGATCCACTCGCATTTGTTAGGGCATGGGCATCCGGCAAAGAGTTTGACCGAGGCAATGCGCACAGTGCTGAAGGATCCTCGGCACATGGGTCGTCATTTTGGGATGCATGGCGGAGGTTGTAGGAGCGAAGCAGGGCCATTGACGAGTGGTTCGAGTCATCACCAGGCTGCTGACAGCGATTCTCATTGCTTTAGTCGTTTTGTTGCTGAACGCGTTCAAAGTTTTTGTAGAATGGGGTCTGCTCTTAAGGCCGGAGGAGTGTAACAAGAAAAGAAATTAATGAAAATAATTAACCAGATTCTTATTTATTCTTCTAATCTTGCATTTTTATGTTAATTTCCTATTTATGTACACGCAGCAATTATATTACGTTTCTGGTAGGTATTACATGCAAATTATCTTGTTTAACTATCATTTTGGTCAAAATTATGGACGCGAAAAATCAAGCGTCGTTTTTGTTCCAACTAAATTTCTAGGTAAATTTATTGCACGATATTTATTGTTTTTTTGAGCGTCATCTTGTTTTCGAGTTAGTTTGGCTGGGCAATAAGACATGACGTGGTGGCGTTGGTCCGCATTAATTGTATTAACCTATTCTTTGTGTTATATTTTTTGCGTTAGTACATTTAGCCTTTTACCCGCTAGGATTCTACAACATAGCGATTCAAAAGGTAGTGATCCGGAAGGACTCCTTATTTTTCCTTGATTATAGACCCTTTTTGGTTACAGGCAGACCCAAAGGTCCGCCACTGATCAGTGTTCAGTCGCGTTTGCAAGCTGAACCAGCGCTCAAACAAAACGAGACTGGCTGAGTTTTATGCCCACCTGAGGCTTAAACTCACAGGTTATCCACCTGACTGCAGCACTGTTAAAAAGGCAGCGTGCAATACCGATCAAATGCAACACCAAGAGAGCAACATGTGGGCTCTATCAATTGGTGAGCATGATGCAACCAAGAGAGCAACAGATGGGCTCTATTGATTAGTGCATAATTACCTGGTGAGCTTGGTAGGCATACCACTATAGCCCGTCTTAGCTCAGGGGTACTACCTTCCTGTCATAGGCGTTTGAACCGGAGTTCAAAAGGCATGTAACTACTGACAGCAGTTACAAAAGTATGCATATGTACCTGGTGATTTTGTCTTAGTGAAATTACTGCACCGACCTCTTTATCCAGCGGTAGTCATAAGTTTTTTGGAATTAGCAGGTTGAGAAAGGAACTTGAGGGAGTGTGCGCCTCTTTGTTTATTAATTGGTTCTAAATCAGCACATGCCATACCATTAAATAATGTTTCACCTTTTGCAGATCCATGGCTGAGCAGCGTCCCCCAACAGAAGAGGACATTAAGGACCGAGATTGTCCAGCATTCCGCATCAAAGAACTCAGCAACGCCACCAAATTCCTCATAGCTCTTGAAGCTGCGGCTGCTGTAAAGCAGTATCACGCTTCTGAGTTACCATTGCAACAACCTGAGATAGGATGGCCCAAATCACTATGATTGTATCTATGCCCAACGTAAGTGGTGGCTCACAAATACAGAATGCATTCCATCCACGGCACCATATGTGCCTGCAAACAACATTTGCTGCATCATAATGATCAAAATGCATGAGCAATTGTACAATGCAATGCATACGTTACTAACGCCCACAAACAAGCTGAATGGTCGATTTTTCTTTGGTTTTGATTTGGAGCATGTCAACAATCACTCTTTCATGGAATTTTGCGGTTGGGAATGCTGTTGGCAACAGGTGTATCCCACCTGTATGGAGTCCAATGGCCCATTTGTCCGATACATCCAACTTACAGATGTGCATGGTCAGGTGTTTGTCTGGGATGTTTCTCATTTTCCACAACCCCTTTTGGGTAGGCGGAACTGCTAGAGACACCATTACAGGATGTCTATCTAGCTTGCCACGACCCCAACAACAATAAAATCGCCTATTTCCCAGTTTATGGCCCACATTGCTGGGATGTCACAGACTTCGCAATGAGTCGCCATGCCACCCTTGCGCTCCGTTTTGAAAATCATTATTTTGGACACTCTGCTAATGAGCAGGATTTTCATGCTCAAAAACCGCATCGACGCCGGAAATCACCAACTCAAAACGCTTGCAGCGTTCTTTTTGACATGGAACCAGATTCGATGGCAATCACGTGAATTGGTCAGGCATGGACTACGCCATTAACGGGCCCTATGTTGCGATATCTCACATTAGACCCAATATTTTTGCTTGATGTCTACATACTCATTGACTTGTATTCGCCAAACATGGGAAGAATTTCTTCCAAGAAAATTCCGGAAGGTTTCACTTTCGAAGGTTATGTATTCACGATTCAAGAAGCGCTGCCGCTAGAGCCGCTTTATATCAAATTGTTGAAAATGCCGCTTGGCATGCACACAAAGCAAAAAGCCAAGCAAAAGGCTTATCGCAAAACCAAACCAGAGTCAGATGGCGAAGATCCAATGATGATTGTTCTGGATGCCTATGAGCCAGAACTGCAAGTCAGCATGTCAGTGGCGCCAACTACATAGCGTCCACCAACACTGATGCAACAAGCAATATTTGACGCAATCATGGCCAACATACCGTCAACTTTGACTAAAACACCTGAGCAAATGGAAACCAATGTTTTTGAAAGATTCCCAGTGGCGGCCGCGACCACCGCTACGTTGGGTTGGCCCTTGGATGTTGAAAATTTACCATTTGATTCGCAGCTGGCAACAAAATGAAAGTCACATTTGGCGACCATAGAAGTTGCACCAACTTGAGTTGCACCACCGCCCGCTTACGTGACACCAAAAATTTTGGAAATATCATGTCTTCAATGGCATTGCCATTTTCCGCCGCCAAGCCATTGCCGTCACAGCAAATTCCGCAAAAAACGCAGCCAGCCTGTTGAACAACCAATGCCGGTGCAAGATACTGTGGAACAGAGCCGCATTTCTGCCTATGCAAAAGTTTACCCAAACAAGGCCACCTTGCCTATCTGCAGAAAATTTCTATAATTTTTGTGAATGGCTTGGGCTGGAAGCTGGGGTGGAAGTGTACAAAGGATTGCGTGACAACATACAGGTCTGCTACAACGTGATGTATGCTCGATATGTGCGATTTTTTAGAATCACTAATACGCCAGACAGGCCAATGATTTTGCCAAGGTTACCCACTGAAGAGGACGAGGAAGAAGGCCACAGGAAACAGGCTGCGCCGCATTTCATAACGCAGCCCTGTGTTTTCCATAGGCTGATCTATCCTGATCCATTGTTCACGCAAAATCGCATGTTCATAACAAAGGGCTACATGCTCTACAAAGTGAGCATTCCATATGTGGCAAATCATCCATTTTTGCCAACGCCCTTGGAAATGAACACACAAAGCGGAGCAACATTACGGCCTGAATTCTTTCTGCACCACATACAGTCACAACCTGATCATATGGCGCCTTTGTGCATCACAATTCAACAAATGGTCAATATATTTGAAGCATTTCGCGAATTCAAGCGCAAATACGAAACAATGTTCAGCCACAAACCAATTTTTGCCACATCGCACATTATGCAAGCTTCATGGATCAACATTTCTACACGTTTGCAGCTCTTTATGGCGATTCTGGAATCGCCTGACGAATGTGTGAACAAATACAGTGCATGTTGCTTGCCGCATTTTTGGCTCAACTTATACTCAATTTCCGAGGGAAGCATTCCCGGAATTCCCAGAATTGGTGGGAGAAATTGAGGATCCAGTCGCGCTACATTGTGATATTCAACGCATATGCAAAGCAACCAATCCAGATTTATCAGTGCCTGCCCAGTTCGGCCATCACAAATCGCGTCAGCATTTGTCATTCTATCTTCAAAAAAAGCTACCCAATGAGCTAGATCGCATTTGTCGAAGTGCACAATGATGTCAATTGCAGAAACATCTCGCTCCATTGCAGGGCCCATCCGGACCTCAAGCAAAAAAGAGAAACAACGTTCTTGAACTTTTGTTGCAAGCTCAAATCGAAATGTGCCAAGCTTGAATGATAATTGAACAAGCCAAGCGCAAAACAATACCAATGCCGCCACTGCCGCGCGTCACAGCCACACGTCGTCCAGGTTTGTTAGTGCTTGCTTCTGATTTAGTGTTTGAGGATCAGATGGTGTACATGGAATGCCTGCGATCCTATCACAAAGCCATACCTTTTTTGAGAGCAAGCCAACGAGATCAAAACAAATATGAGCACACGTCAATGAGCGTACAAGGCAAATCAAAAAAGAAGGAAAGACGCGAGATACAAGCGATGATCTACCGACAATTAGCAGACTAATTGAAGCCATCACATTTGAAACCCGGACCCTCTTTTTCTCGTTTCAGGCAAACTCAAACCCAAAAGTCAGCAATGTCAATGCTGCACAAACCGATGGTACAATGTTTGCAAATGCATCATTGGCCGCGATCAACGCCACTGCCTTGTGCATTGCCATGTTCAAGCGGAGGCTTTGGCCATTTTCCAACGCCAACACAATCAAAAGTTTTGGCCGTTTCCCGCCATGATTGCGTTCGCCACCTTGTTTGACTGGAAGTTTAGGAGGTTTCGGCCGTTTTCCATTGCTGCCGCGTTCTACTCAGGATTTGATTTTGACCAGTTCCACCACCCAGCTACACCATCAAGTCAGCCGCGAATTTACTACGGGTTTGGGCAGCCATCACCCAATTCTATTTTGTACGACAAAAATTGCCAACTGTGTGAACAAATGCAGCCACATATCAATTTATCCAGCAGCAATTGCCTGTCATCACGTCATGATTCAAACTCTAGCAATTCTTCGCAGCATCATTCAAACTGTTTGTCGCGTTTCTTTCTGATGACAAAACCCGATTTTAAACACCACCATTAGCCACATTTGGCTTACTAATTTGGACTCTGCGATTGATGCCCGCTGGCCAGCAGCTTTACCATTTGGTGCCTCATCGTTTTTTTGTGCCTTGTTGTAAAATTTTTTCTTGCCAGTATTTTACTTGTCTTAAACATTCCTTGTGCCTTAATCTCGTCATTTTATCTCATTGATTTAATCTCGTTTTTGCTCAATCATTTTTGGCCTTGTCTTAAATTTTATCTAAAATCTACCTAATTTTTCTTTCTCTTAAATTTATTTTTCCGATCTCTACACTACCTAACAGAGGCTCAGTCACGGACTCAGCCGCCATACTTTTCAATTCAAATTCTTCTTCCCCAATCCACAGGGGGCCCAATCTACAAAATTCCATCAAATCACTCAAAATTTTCTATTTGTTGGATCCCCAACAAATTTTCTCAAAATTTTGGTCATTTTCTCCATTTAAAACAATTAGGCTTGTGATCCGAATTTTTTTCCCTGGTGAGGGGAGGAGTGTAGATGAGCTATCTACACATGCCGTACGTTTGGGGCCAAAACAAACTTTACCGCATTTGATTTGACCAAACGGTCATTGAGATATGATTCCAGCGAGCCAGCCATTAAGAAGCAATTTGTTCGCAGTCGGACCCGACTCTGACAGTAGGACGCGCAGAGGCTATCTAGCCACGCACTGTTGATTGGTTGGGCTCAAACATCACATAGGTACGTGTTGCGAGGAACACACAACATGAGTATGCCCGTGGAAACCATATACATCCCTTTTTTATCATATAAAACATAGGTGACATGACCGCTAATCTGGTTAAGCCTGTGTAGAGATCGGAAACATCAACAACATTTATAGCGCCATCTAACATCTAATCTTTATTGACATAAAAATAATATTTTCTTCTTTTACTGTAATCCCTCTTCATCATTATTAGTTTGGCTTGGGTCGCATTTGGCTTTGCTCGTGTATAGACGTTTTATTTCGACTTTGTGAACGCCTTATTTTTATCAATTTGTTTGGTGTAGATAAAGTTAATTAGCATATATACCACAGGTAGACTGGGTTTTTAGTTGGCCAGCCTCGAGTATTTCTTCAGCCGGATAATTTGGGTAAAACCTTTTAGTTTTTCTATTTTCTCAAAATTCTTCATTCCTTTTTTGAACCAAAATACTATAAAAATTATTACATAATTTTGTAACCACGAGAGTTACACGGTGCGAACATCTGCCATTAGTTCGCATATTCCATCCAACAACAGCTTAGTACTGTATCAGTTAACATAGCCAATTGCGAGTTGACATCTTGTGGATGGGTGAGCTCGTGGCTATGCCTTCAGTTCTCAAATGAATCCCTAATTTTTATTACAAAATTCTATTAGATACTTGTCCGGTAAACCAGAGTTACGTATATGCTAACATCAGTATTTTACTTATGTAAATTATTGATTGTTTGATTTCATTCCATTATTATGATCATCTTAGTAAAACGCGTATATTGTATTATTTCACGTTCTTGTTCCAAATTAGTATTTGCATAACCTATAATATCGTTCATTTCTATTTTATGTGAGCGTGGATGGACGCCAATTGAGACATGTAAATTTGCTATTAACGATTTGGTCAATGTTAGTTAGTTGCGTTTGGAAGATTTAGTGTTTTTTGGTCTTTGATTGGTTTAACAATATTGTTGCTTGCTTCCGGCATACGCCGTGTGTATATTATCGAAATAAAATTATAAAATCTACCCAGGGGTGTTTTATATTGAGGGTGTGATAGGCTGGCCCCAAGCGTCGAGGATTTCTGTGATTTTGGTGGAAAGGATAGGTAAATAGTTTTTAATTATTCATTTCGTTCAAAATTCAATATTCTTTTCTCAACCAAAAATTGGTCAAAATTATTATTTAATTATTTCTGATGGCTGATCAGTCTAGAGCTCGTTGGTGTTGTTTTCAAATTTCATTGTGCTACGTACATTAGGAACCAAAAACATTTCGAATCAAGTGTAAACTTTGAAAGGAAGTTAATTTATCAACTTGAGCTGGGTTGAGATAGGTCAACTGACCTTGCGAGTATTCCAGGATTCAGGTAGGTACGAGTGTTAGGATTTAGGGCGTAGCTGCTGAAACTTCCGACTAAAAGTGGTCAGCAACATACGTGGGCAGCAAGAAAATTCTGGGGGGGGTGCAAGATTTTTTGGAGGTCAAAAAATAGCCTTAAAAATGGTGGTATGGCGATAGAAACACCATTTTTCGACGTTTCTCATCAAGCACTATCCATTGGCATGAAAAAATTGCGAAAAAAACGAAAAAAATTTTCAAAAATTGAATTCTGGGGGTATTTTGATTTCTGGGGGGGGTATTTTGGTTTCTGGGGGGGCTGCATACCCCCCAAACCCCCCACGCCCAGGTGTGGTCAGCAATATTAGGACTGAGGGAGTTGAAGTCGTAGGTCTGCAAGAGTCCAGAGAATCGAAGTTATTCAGTGACTATGCAATTGGGACAAGCGCTGAGAGCAGTTTAGGTACCTAAGTAAATCCCGAAGGTGAATACATCCGTTCCTATGTTGATTTTGTAGACATAGAGCGGCTTTGTATTTATACTGGAGGTCCCTGTATTTATATTTATTTATTATATTTATCCTTTGTATTTATACTGGAGGTTCCACCCTTCGAGGTTGCTAGCTACAACCGTAGTGGTCAGTCATCTTAAAATTATTTATATACTCAAAAATCATTATTTTTGGCTATCTAAACATGTGTAACGTTTTTTTTCACTTCTGTTATTATGTCAACCGTGTTTGTGGCAGTGCGCATTTAAGTAAGCGTTTGTGGCAAACTTTTGTGTATTGTGGCAAACTTTTGTGTATGGTGGCAAACTCGTTCATATTTTTCTATTTCCGTCGACCCTCTGGCGACAAAGGTGTTGAGGACACTATCATTTTTCCATTACCGTCGACCCTCAGCTGACGATTTCTCATCATTTTCCCTTGACGATATATTTTGCCACATAGGTCTTTTGCCTACATGTGCTCTAAGCTCGCATGCTATATGCTGCTCATGCTTAGTATTACACATATCTTTTCATTTTCACGTTAGTTACAGCTTACCTAGTGTAAGTAACTACTATATACGTGAAGATACCTTTTTCGATCTCAAAAAAAGGTTAACTTCGAAACATTTTTCGCAAAATTCGACTTAGTCAAATTTCTTTTATCAAGCATTACATTTTTAAACGTTTTCATACCTAAAAATGGCTGGTAAGAAAACTTTAAAAACGTCCCCGGTGAAGAAAAAGCCTCCGACTCCTTCTAATTTAGTTGGCCAACAAAAACCGTACTTGCTGACTCTAATCCGAGTACAAATAATGACAATTTACCCTCGTTGTTACATGCTTCGCGTGTTTCACATTCTGACGACGAGTATATACTTAACAATGCGCAATCGATCATTACTAATTATGCTAACCCTGTTAGAGATAATTTACATAATGATACAATCATTGATAATACACACATCCTTAATACGTCAAATAACCAGGAAGCTGGTTCTGAGCCGCATAAATTAGCCTCCGATGAAAAGTGCAATAATGGCTTAAGCATAAAGACCGAAAATAATTGCGCCAAGCCTATTGTTACTAATCAACTTATATTCGAGACTCTGCAATGTATAAATATGCAGTTTTCGAACCTTTCTTCACAAGTAAATCAATATAAAGAGGAAAATATAGAAGAAATGCGTAAACTTCGAGCGGATTAAGTAATCTGCTTAAGCCGCAAATAGTTTCTAAATGCATTGAAATTAACCCATCTCAGAATTTGGATTATGCAGAACATTTACCTACGACTTCGCAGAAGTTGTTATCTCGGCCATTGCTTTTGTTAAATCAAAATGCGCCTTCATTTGTGCCTAATTCATTAAATTCGACTTTGCAGCCGAGGTTAAACCCTCCTCCGCTGCAATATTTTCCTTTAAATGTCGAATTACTGCCAAATAATTTCGTTTCGAATCCTTTGAATATTGAAATTCCGCCAAATAATGCTATTTTGCATTCTTCGAATATAGAAATTCGGCCACAAGAACTTAACTTGTCTGGCGGAAATATTGAAGCTAATAATGGGCAGAATTCATCTATCCAATAACCCAAGTCATCCGCAAGGAGACGCCGTGGTAAAATTTTCTGATGAAAGTTTGAGTAGTTCTGATCGCCTGCATTGCCATCATTCACGTAATAGACATAGTCCACATCGTCATCACCATCATCACCATCACGATTTGGATTCCTCATCCGGTTCTTTGCATAGCAAGTCACACCTTGCTGATACTCTAAATTGTGGACCTTTCATGCAACAAATGCAAATTGCTATTGCAAATAAAAAATTTTTTAATGTAGATAAATCAGATATATGAGCATTTTTTGCAGAGTTTGAGTCGGTCGCAGAAACATATGATATCGACAAATCGGTTTGTGTCAAATTCATGTCATCATTCTTAGATCCCTATGCTTTGCTCTTATTCCATTTGTTACCTGCTGATATAAAACAATCTTATACAAAATCGAAATATGCGTTAATAGCAGAATTTTGCTTTAGACACCAAAATGCTTTTTGATCATTTTTTAGAATGTAAACAGCAGCCTAACGAATTGGTTAAAGAATTTTACCTTTCAATTTGGGAACCATTGATAAAAGCGCAACCGCATCTTGAAATCGACTGTGATCATTTCAACCATTTGCTGCGTCATCAATTGAAAAAAGGTTTATTACCCAAAATATCACAAGGAGCGTATCATTGTGCGCCCCAAGCATCACTGGCTGAATTCTTAGATAATGCTTTAAACGCTGAGTTCGCGAATAAGGAATACACGAATAAAAAAGCGTTACGCGTATGTATTGGTAACAGCCGCCCCTACAGGAGGTGCAATACCCAAAGATACATTTTGCGCGTCTAACCAAAATGAGCCAGATCGTGCGTTTCAGAAAACATTTTATTGTTTGTCGCATGCTGAGAAAACAGAAAATTATTTTTGTAAATATTGCACCTTTTGCAAATGCACAGGTCATGTCTACAAAGAATGTTTCATGCATCAGCGACAACAATCATCTAACAATAATTATTCTGACCGTAACAGAAACAATTTCATGGCTCGCAATCACAGCCAGTCGCGTTCTTTTACTAAGCGACATTGTTCGCCATTGCGTTCAAATTCGCAAAATTGACATTACATTTAATCTCAATTTCGTACTCTAGTCAAAATCGCTCACCAAATTATGCAAATAATGATAATCGCTTCGATTCGAGGCAAGCACGATTGAATTTTTGGCAAAATCATAACGATTACCAACAAAATTCGCGTGCTAATTATCAAAATTTGTGTTACGATAATCAATATTCAAATCAGTCACAACAAAATGTGCCTTATGTTCAGTTTCCTAACAAACAAAGCGCAACATATTACAATTCAAATTATAGCACTGAAAATCGCCCATACATTATGTATGAAGCAGATCGCCAACCCACCATAGATTCGCCCCCACCACAGCCAACCCTTACATCTCATAATAATGTAAACACAGTTACTGCAAAAGGGCTAGAAACAAGCATGCGTTCTAACTTATTTGGCGTCACAAGAATTTCTCAAAAAGTATGAGCGCTTACAGTGTCATCTTGCAATCTATGAACAAATAAATTCGCCTTTAATTAAAACCATTGATTCGAATATTCTGAGTGTAAATCATGCTGGGACCAATCTGCCCACGATTCTTGTTAATATTCATAGTGTAGATGTTCCCGCGCTCATAGATACAGGTTTGCAGGTCACCATGATGACCACATATGCATTTTTACGACTTGGTTTCAATCTACCACCTAAACAAATCTCTCAAGTTGTTCATGGTATAGGTGAAATTGCAGCAGTTGTGCGATATAAAGTAAAAATGACTATCACAATTGCTGATCATGCAATTCCCACGGTAGTATCTATCATAGACCATCTGCCAGAAGACACCCTCTTAGGATTTGATTTTTGTGAATCCGCTCTAATGTGGGATAATCCTATCGAGCGTTGTGCATTTTTAAATGGCATAAATGTTAAACTTTTATCACCATCCAAAAATTCAGCTTCGCGAAAGCCAACACGATTACTTTTCGTGTTGTATGTGTTCATGTTTCGCTATGGGAGCCAGTAATCATACAACCTCGACACAAATTAATAACCCCAGAATATATAAGTCATGGTTCTTGCAATTCCGATATTGCTTTATTCGAACCAAAGTCCAATTTCATGGAAAAAGCTTCACTTTTTCTGGCTCCTAATAATAATTGATGCGTCTCAACCTATTTTTCCTCTGCGCATGTGTAATATCTCTAAAGCGCCTATTCGCATCGATTCTGGCGATATTATTGGTTCACTAATCACTGATGTTGAAGTTGTGTCTCATGTCGCCTATTCAGACGATAGGACACCAGAACTCTTCTCGTCAATACATAAAGCATTAAACGGTTCTGCTGTAAATTTGCAACAACAACAACAAATTTGTGAACTTTGCCTGAAATACGATTCAATTTTCGCTTTAAAAAACGAGCCTCTTGGCCGGACCCCCTTGGTCAAACATCATATTGATACTAAAGATAATCCGCCAGTGGTTGGAAAAACCTATCATGTCGAACATTCTCGACAAAATTCTATGCAAAAAAATCATCAACAAAATGCTTGCTGATAAAATCATTCGGCCCACGACCAGTCCATGGGCTAGTCCATTGTTCCTCATAGGAAAAAAGGACGGTCTCAACTATTCTTCTCAACTATTCCCCAATTTTCATCATAAAAATCAATAAGATACTTGTCCAGTAAAATAGAATTAGGTATATGCTAATAGTAATTGTTTTACTTATTATCGTATTATTGTAAAAGACTCAATTTGAGCGTTTTCTTGTTTGACGTTAGTTTGTCTTAAACTTATGTTTTACTCTAGCAATCCCCTGATGGGATATTAGTTGGTTGGCTTTTGACGATTTGATTGTTTGCTCGTTTTAGTCATTGTAAAATTTTGTTTCCTCTTTCTGGCATCTGGCCGTGTGTATATATAGAATAAAAATATAAAAACCCACCTAGGGGTCTTCTTATACCAAGGGTGAGGTTGGTGTGCTCCTGTTGTCAAGGATTTCTTTGAATTTGGTGGATAGGAATAGGTAGATTCCATGTGATTATTTATTTTGTTCAGAATTCAATATTCTTTTCTCAATCCCAAAATTGGTCAAAATATTATTTAATTATTTATGATGACTGATCAGTTTAGAGCTCATTGGTGTTGTTTTCAAATTTCATTGTGCTTCACAAATTAGGAACCAAATAGATTTCTGTTTGATTCGAACCTCTAAAAGAAGTTAATTTATCAACTTGAGCGGGGTTGAGATAGGTCAACTGACCTTGTGGCAATTCCGGGATTAGTTAGGTACTTTAGGATCTAGGGCGTAGCTGCAAATACTCCCAATGAAAGTGCGGCCAGCAATATTAGGGCTGAGGGAGTTGACGCCGTAGGTCTACAAGGGTCCAGAAGATCGAAGTTTCTATAACTACGCAATTGGGGCCAGCGCTGAGAGCAGATTTAAGTACTTAAGTACCTAAGTAAGTCCCGAAGGCAAATACATCCATCTCTACGTTGATTCTGTAGACATAGGGCGGCTCTGTATTTACATTGGAAAGTTCCCTCTTTGAGGCTGCTAGCTACTGCCGGACTGATCAGTCATCTAAAATTTATTTTTTGATCCAAAACTCATTATTTTTGGCCATCTAAATATGTGTAACATTTTATTTGTCCTTGTTGTAGTATCGACCGCGATCGTGGCAGTGCGCATTTAAGTAATTGTCCGTGGTAAAGATTTTGTGTATTGTGGTGAAGTCATCATTATTTTTCTATTTCCGTCGACCCTCTGGCAACAAAGGCAGCTATCACGCTCGCATTTTTCTATAAACGTCGACCCTCTGGCGATGATTCATCATTTTTCTCTCTCGACGACAACTTTTTGCCACTTAGGTTTTTACCTACGTCTTTCTATAACCACGTACGTTCTTTACGACTTAGGCTTAGTGCCACGTATTTTTGTTCATTTCACATCAGGTATATCTTGCCTTGCGTAGGAAAATACTACTTACATGAAAAAACCTGTTTTGCAAAGCAAAAAAGGTCAAATTCGAAACATTTACGTTTTCACAAAATTTTGACGTACTAAAATTTTTCTTACACAAGGTCATATTTTTGGGCGTTTTTGATACCCAAAAATGGCAGGGAAAAAGTTTTGCAAACACCGCCTGCTAAATTGAACAAACCTTCTACGCCATCTACTTCATCTCGCCAATTAAATACCGCGCCTGTTGACTCGAGTAGCATGAGTAATAACGCGAGTAATGATGCAAATAAGAAGGATGCAAATAGTAATGCGAATAATGATCGATTACCCACGTCGTTAAATGCCGCAAGCACTACACAGTCTGACGACGAGTTAATACTGGACAATACGCAGTCGCGCATCAATCAAATTGTGAATCCTAATGTCGATAATTCATCAAATAATACGATTATCGATAATACGACTACCCTTAACACGGCAAATAATCCTGAAACTAGCTCGGAGCCAGATAACGCCAATTCTGACATAGAAAGTAATAATAGTCCAAGCAGAAATGCCGACAATGTTTGTGCTAGTGCTGGTGTGACTAATGACCTTATATCTTAGAAGCGCTAAAAGCTATCCATATGCAATTTTCGGACCTTTCTACGCGCGTAAATCAAGATAAAAAAGAAAGTTTGGATGAAATGCGTAAACTGTGTATGGAATTAAGCAAATTGCTTAAGCCTCAACCAGTTTTGAATTGCACTGAAAGTAATCCGTCTGAGCGCGTTAACCACTCTAATGATAGCAAAAATTTTTCTGAATTTAATAAGCAAAATGCGAATTGTGCAGAAAGTATGCATCGTGCATCTTCTATGTTGTCCTTTGGCAACCGCGCATCTAATTCTCGGTCACCTTCGGAAATTGTTCCAGAAACTAGTGCACAAAGTTGTACGAATTATGCGCCGGAAACATCTGATTTATCACAAAATCCTTTAAACACGGGTTTGCAACCAGTGCAAAACTCAGGTTTTTCAGAACATATACCCACAGTTTCGCAGCCGTCGGTATCGATTTTGCAGGCGTCGCGATCTCGGCCGTTGCTGTCTTTAAATCGTAATGTGCATTCTTTCGTACCTAATTCTTTGAATGCAAACTTGCAGCAGCACTTACATCCTCCACCGCTGCAATATTTTCCGCCTCAAGGTGAAACACTTCTGAATAATTATGTACCGAATCCTGAGAATATCGAAATACCGCCTATTAATCCTATTTTGCATTCTTCTAATATCAAAATGCAACCGCACAAAATGAATTTATCTGGCATAAATAACGAATCTGCTATTGTGCAAAATGAATCCGCACCCTTACCTGAGTCACCTACTTGGGGACGTCTGCGTAAAATTCTCTGACAAAAGCTCGACGAGTAGCTACAATTGTCCACGTAGTCGTCGCTCGCGTCGCAAAAGTAAATTGCGCCGACGTCGTCATCACCATAATTCGGATTCTTCATCCAAAGGCTCGTATGGCAAATTGCATCTTGCTGATTCTTTAAATCGCGGACCGTTCATAGCACAAATGCAAGTCGCAATTGCAAATAAAAAATTTTTTAATGCCAACAAAACTGATACATGAGCATATCTTGCAGAATTTGAGTCGCTTGCCGATACCTATGATATTGATAAAACTGATTGTGTGAAATTTATGTCATCATTTCTCGATCCCTATGCTTCATGCTTATTCCATTCATTACCTGCTGAGATAAGACAGTCTTATTCCAAATCGAAACAAGCGTTAATAGCGGAATTTTGTCCAATGGACGCCGGAACGCTTTTTAATCGTTTTTTGACACATAAACAGCAGCCTAACAAATCGGTTAAAGCTTATTACCTCGCGCTTTGCAAAGAGTTAATAAAAGCTGACCCTTATCTTGAAGTTGACTCGCATCATTTCAATTAATTATTGTGACACCAGTTAAAACAAGGTTTATTACCACACATTTCAAAAGAGGCATATCATAAAAAACTTAGAGCATCAATGGCTGAATTTTTGGATAACGCGTTAAATGCTGAATTCGCAAATAAGGAATTTGAGGATGACAAAAAAGCAGTAACACTGTATGTATCGGTAACAGCCGCTCCTGTAGGAAGCGCAATACCTAAAGATACATCTCATGCGTCTAACCAAAATGAGCCAGATTGCTTGCGACAAAAAACGTTTCATCACTCATCACGTGCTGAAAGGCCAGAAAATTCCTCTCGTAAGTATTGCACCTTTTGCAAGCGCATAGGTCATATCTACGATGAATAATTTATGCATCAGCGACAAGAAGCGTCTAACAATAATAATCATATTCAGTCTGATCGAAATAATAACAGTTCCATGGCTTGCAATCACAGCCAATCGCGTTCTTTTTTGCGCCAAAATTGTTCGCCATCATGCATTCGAATTCCCAAAATCGACATTGTTCTCAATCGCGATTTTGTAACTCTAGTCAACATCGCTCATCTAATTATGCAAATAATGATAACCGCTTTGAATCTAAGCAAGCACAACCGAATTTTAGGCAAAATCGTAATGATTACCATCAAAATTCGCGTGCTAATTATCAAAATTCGCATTACGATAATTGCTATACAAACCAATCGCGACAAAACCCACCTTTTGTTCAGTTTCCTAACGAAAAACGTGGAACATATTATAATTTGAACTATCACAATGATAACGGTTCTAATCGCCCATACGTCACATATACTGCGGATAACCAACCCATCATAAATTCGCCCCCACTGCAGCCAACCCTTACGTCTCCTAATGACATAAACATGGTCACTGCGAAAGGGCTAGAAACTAGCGCGCGTTCTAACTTATTCGCGTCACAAGAATTTCTTGAAGAGTACAAGCGCTTACAGCGTCGTATCGCGATTTATGAAAAAATTAATTCGCCTCCAGTTAAAACCATTGACCCGAATATTCCAATCGTAAGCCATGCTGGGACAAATTTGCCCACTATTCTTGTTAAAGTTCATGGCATAGACGTACCCGCTCTCATCGATACGGGTTCACAGGTCACCATGATGACCATGTCTGCATTCTTGCGTCTTGGCTTTAACTTACCACCTAAGCAAGTTTCACAAGTTGTGCATGGCGTAGGCGAAATTACTGCAGTCATATGATATAAAGTAAATATGACTCTCACTATCGCTGAGCAATCTATATCTACCACAGTAGCTATAATAGATCATTTGCCGGAAGACATGCTCTTGGGATATTATTTTTGTGAATCCGCACTCATGTGGGTTGATCCTATCGAGCATTGTGCTTTCATAAACGGCATAAAAATTAATCTACTATCATCATATGAAAAATTGCAATTTCAGCGCAAAATCCAACACGACTACCTCTGGTGTTGTGTGTGTGCATGTTTTGCTACCTGAGCCAGTAATTATACAACCTCGGCATGAATTAATCACACCTGGCTATATCAGTCATGGTTCTTGCAATTTTGATGTTGCATTATTCGAACCAAATCCTGATTTTATGGAAAAAACTTCACATTTTGTTGCTCCATCTATAGTCGATGCTTCGCAACCGGTAATTCCTGTTCGCGTTTGTAACATCTCTAAAGCGCCAATTCGCATCGACTCTGGTGATATAATAGGTTCTTTAACCTCTGATGCCGAAGTCGTGTCCCATGTCTCAAATTTTGATGATAGGACACCTGAGCTTTTTGCATCAATAAATAAAGCATTAAACGGCTCCGCCGTTGATTCTCGACAACAGCAACAAATTCGTGAACTTTGCTTAAAATACGACTCTATTTTTGCATTAAAAAATGAGCCCCCTTGGACGTACCCCTTTGATTAAACATGATATTGATACAGGGGATAATCCGCCTGTTGTTGGAAAAACTTATTCGTGTTGAACATTCTAGAAGAGAATCTATGCAAAAAATCATAAATGAAATGCTTGCGGATAAAATTATTCGGCCTACGACCAGTCCATGGGCAAGTCCATTGTTTCTCATAGGAAAAAAGGACGGTTCCCTAAGACCTGTTGTCAATTACCGCCGTTTAAACGATGTAACTAAAACGCAAGTTTACCCTCTTCCTCAACTTGACAATTATTTTGATACCCTAGGCTCTGCCGCGTATTTTAGCACATTAGATCTAAAATCCGGTTATTGGCAAATTCCTCTCAACAATAAATCTTGCGAAAAAACTGCATTTATATGCCCTGTTGGCCATTACAAATTTGAAGTTCTGCCTTTTGGCTTAAAAAATGCACCCGCTGATTTTCAGAGGCTAATGGAGCTTGTGCTTGCTGGTCTCAATTGGAAATCTTGCCTTGTTTATATCAATGATATAATTATTTTTTTGCGCACGTTTAAAGAACATTTAAAAGATCTTGAAAATGTCTTCATTGCTCTTAAAAACGCAAACTTACGGGTTAAACTTGATAAATGCCATCTCGCTCATGCTGAAGTAAAATTCCTTGGCCATAGCATAAGTTCATTGGGCATCGCTCCTGACATGTCTAAAGTCGCAGATCTAGTTGCATTTCCCGTACCAAAAACCGTTAAATCTTTGCAGAAATTCCTTGGCTTAGTCCAATGGTTTAAGAAATTCGTTAAAGATCTCACAAAAATTGCTAAACCGTTATTCCATCTTCTTCGCAAAGATGTCGAATTTTGCTGGAAGGCCGAACACCAAACTGCTTTTGAGCTTCTTAAAAAAGCATTTATGTCCCCACCTATTTTGCAATTACCAAAATTTGACAACGAGCACCAATTTATCTTAACAACTGACGCAAGCAACTATGCGTTAGGTGCTATTTTGACTCAAAAACACTTACCATCAAAAAGTCGTTTCATTCTTAGCTACGCTAGTCGCGTGCTAAATTCTGCCAAATGTAATTATGCTACATCGGAGAAAGAAGCGCTAGCAGTAGTGTGGGCCATCAAGCATTATCGACACTATCTATACGGTAAAAAATTCATTGTTGAAACTGATCATCAAGCGTTAACTTGGCTAGTAAATGTAAAAGACCCATCGAGTCGTTTACGCCGTTGGGGTCTCAAATTACAGGAGTACGAATATGATATCGTGTATGTTCCTGGCGCATATAACTGCGCAGCGGATCTTTTATCACGACATCCTAAATACGATCATGCAGAACGCAAATATAAACTCTGAGTGCAAAAATATCGTTAATATCGCGAATTTAGACTCGGAAGATTCTGAATCCGAGGACGAATTGGTTCCACCTGACCGACCGCGCGATAATACGTCTAATGTGCCAAATAATAATCCTAATGCACAAGCTAATAACCCTACTGTGCCTATTGATCCAACTAATTCAAAACCACCTACGTTTTGCGAACGCATTCAACTCACTGATGCAGAAAAAGCTGAGATGCTAACACCTGCGCGCTTACTCGCAGAGCAACGCGCTGATGACGAACTACATAAAATTCGCATCGCGTTGAACGATTTAACAACGAAAAAATATCGTGATGAATTTTTCCTCGTAAACGATGTTCTTTTTTGTCGTTTTCAACCTAAGCGTTTGCCAACCATCGTTCATCAAATCGTAATACCAAAATCATTGCGTCGTTTTGTATTAACCGAATTTCATGACTCTATTTTTGGAGCACATTTTTCATCGCGTAAAATTCTGCCCGCCATACAAATGCGTTATTGGTGGCCGCGCATGGAAAATGATGTGATCGCGTGGTGTAGGAATTGTGATGTGTGCTTACAACGTAAGGTCGCATTAAATTCCACATCTGTTCCTTTGCAACCAATTGAAGTATCCGCGCCTTTCGAACTCATTGCGTGTGATTGCTTGCATATGCCGCGATCTTCCTCCGGGAATGACCAAATCGTAGTTTTTATGGATTATTTTACCAAATACGTGGAAGCTTTTGCTGTTTCTGACATAAAAGCAACAACTATTGCAAATCTTTTGCTAAGAGAAATCATCCCACGTTATGGAGTTCCCAAAAAATTTTTGACAGACCAGGGTTCAAATTTTACATCTGCCCTAATTTCGGAAGTCTGTAAACTATTAAATGTTCAAAAAATATTCACGACCCCATATCACCCTCAGTGTGATGGTCTTGTGGAACGCTATAATCGCACCTTAATTGACGGTTTGTCCAAATTGAGTGCGCGAAACCAGTATGATTGGGAGCAATTTTTGCCATTTGCGTTGTTCGCGTATCGCGCAACTCCTCAATCATCAACTAATATCTCTCCCTTTGAAATGTTATATGGTCGCGAACCCGCGTTCCTCTCGACACTTTACTTATAAATGACTTCAAAATAAATCCGACTTTACAACCTATTGCGGAAAAATATCTCATCGATTTAAAGCTGACTTTGCAAGACCTACATGAAATCGCGTCTAAAAATTTAGCTCAAGCGCGTAAGCAGCAAAAATCGCAATATGACAAATCTGTCACCGCAACTAATTTTTCTGTTTCGGATATCGTCTATCTCAATAATACATCGGTAATTCAACCTGAAATTGGCAAATTATCACCTAAACGTGTCGGTCCTTATCGAATTATTGCGTTACCTACACCAGAAACTGCTAAAATTGCTTATGTCTATAATCCGCTAATCACGCATCATGTTCATCGGAATAGACTTCTACCTGAGCCTAAACTACCATATTCGGATTTAATTGCCGAAAAGCACATATGTTCCTGGCGATTTTGTTTTGGTAAAACTACCACATCGCCCTCTCGCCCCGGCAGTAGTGATAAGTTTTCTGGACTTACCGGGCAGGGAGAAAAATCAAGGGACTGCGCGCCAATACGTTTATTAAATGGCTCTAAAACTGCACATGCAGTAACCATTATCTGACGTTTTCCCTTTTGCAGACCCTATGGCTGACAAAGGTGCCCCGTGCAAACGCGGCGCTCTTGGAGTCAGCTAATCGCCGATTTTCATACAACGGCCGCGACCCAATAACCCTAGTTGAGTTCCGTGAGGCAATGGTGGGGGTAGCTGCTTCACGGCAGTGCAACCTTCCAAACCCATTGCCTCAAAATGACGATGCACGCGTAAATGATTTCGAGGCATTAAGTCCAAAATTAATCGAATATAAACACCGTTTTGAGCCTGGGTGCCACAGAAAACGCATAAATAAACAAGAGCTGTGGTGGACCAGCACTTTTGAGCGGATGCCGCTGGCTACCCTTTGTGTGCCAAAGCTGGATATACTGCCTACGGTGCTGGTCACCAGCAAACAGCAATCTTTTGCAGCCATGTTGGCTTTGCTACAGCCTTCAAATCTAATAAATGGCGTGCTGTACTTAGGCTACAACTCTGAGTTTGTGAATGACCGCAAAGGCATGCATTTTCCGGACTGGGAAGAGCATTACAAACAGTTCTGTCCCACTTATCCGAATAATAACGGTCCATTTGTCCGTTACATTATGCTGGCCAGCCCATATGGCCATATTTTCTGCTGGGACGTGTCGTGCTTCCCTAAGCTACCGTTCGGGTTGCACCAATTGCTAGCAATGTCTCTAACGGACATACGGCTAGTGTGCCATGAACCCACGCAGGATAAAATAGCATATTTTCACGTGTACGGACCCACATATGAAGAAATTATGGATATTCTCGATGCGGATATTCATCGGAATCTGCATTGGAAAAACCCTTTTTCGGCAGAATTCATTGACGTGCTGAGTAAAGCAAACTCATTCACGCGTCGCAAGCGAATAAAAGCTCTTTCGCATAGCCTGAAAAGAGTGGCTCAGTTCTTTTTTGATTTGGATATCAATGAGGACGACCCTGACAATTGGGGTCAAGCCTGGAGTCTTAGGCTTACCAAAGACATGCAAATTTATATGGCTTTGGGCGCATTGATCACCATCGATGTTTTCATATTGATGGAAGTCTGTTTGGAAAATAATCCAATTGCACCGGACGGAAATGCGTTGCCGTTTCATTTTAAAAATGACAAAAAATACATCAAAAAAGGCAAAAAGAAAACTAAAGCGCGTGTTCCCCTGTCTAGGGGATCATCCAAGGGCCCATTGACCAGCTCAGCAACTGAGGCTGTCCTGAGTTTGGATGGCAAAGAAGTTGTAACGCCCTTAGACTTCTATACGCCGCCTCCGCCAACGAACATGGCCATCGCCGCAGCTACTGCCATTAGTACATCAGCTGATATGCTGTCACATGACAACATTTGGGAAAACCCTTACTTAGTGGTTCGTAAGTTGCAGGCCGATGCCAGCCTACAGCTGGGCCTGCCCATAGCAACTGTTTCTCAACCAGCAGTTGTCAGCGCAATTTTGCCGGCCTCTGCAACTGTTTCGCAAGCCAATCTGCAATTTGAAACTATGATGGTCGGTATCAAACCATCCGTGCCCACGGATCTGGCGGACATATTGCCTTCACGCCTTGTGATCATACGTGGGCAGCAAGAAAATTCTGGGGGGGTGCAAGATTTTTTTGAAGGTCGAAAAATGGCCTTAAAAATGGTGGTACGGCAATAATAACACCATTTTTCGACGTTTCTCATCAAGCACTATCCATTGGCATCAAAAAATTGCGAAAAAAGACAAAAAAATTTTCAAAAGTTGAATTCTGGGGGAAGGGGTATTTTGATTTCTGGGGGGGTATTTTGGTTTCTGGGGGGTGCATACCCCCCCCAAACCCCCCCCCCACGCCCAGGTGTGCTTGTGATTGCTTTACCCAGAAAACAAAACCGTAACGTAAGCAATTCCTTTGCAATTGCTTGCGACGCCGTCACACGCGTTGATGGGTACCGGGCCGTTACTTCCTTTACCAATGCCACAGTTGGATTGGGAAGAACGCCACCCCGGGCCTGATATCATAATGACAGAAATTTTGGCCTCGCCACCGCAAAGGCAAGCCACGCTGCTGCCCCAAGAGGCATTGCAGGCTGCGTTACCAACGCAAATCGCATCACAAAACATGCCACCAGTCGCGTTGAACTTGTCGTTAGCCGGTGCCTGTTTTAACACACCACTGTCTATGACAGGTATATCGGATACTGTCATGCGCGCACAGCCACAGGGTATCCAAAATATACCGTCGGATGCGGACAATCTGCTTCCTCCGCTACATACAAGTTATGCGCGAACACACAGCAGCCAAACAAAACACACAGCAGCAAAATCGCTCACGTTACATGTCACATTTCTTCCGAATGATGGAAAACTTGAGCCGTGACGCACCATGCAATATTGTCCCTGACGTTTTGCACAATTTGCGCACCTATTTAGGCAAAACAGAAGGATTGCGTTTGTATGACAAGCTGCTAGTGATCACACAAGTGCATTTCAATAATGTTTATGCAGCTCACTTGAGTCATGCGTCCATGGCTGACACAGCTCAGCGCCCCTTAATCTGGACAACCATTGTGCAGCCTGCAACAGATGTTGAGCGTAGGCCATTGCCTCGTTTTATTACACAACCAAGCGTTTTTCAACACCTGTTTTTTCCAGACGATTATTTCGTGCGCAATTGTTGTGATGCCATATGAAGCTCTGTTGGAATACTTGGTCATTCACCAAAACCTCGAACCACCGAGTGTTGTGAACAAAAACCAAGCTTTGAACATCCGACCGGAAGTTTTGCCGCACCGAGTGTGCCTGGCATCAGACCACTTAGCACCATTGCTGGTCTCTACGCACCAAATGATTGATGTTTTTGATAATTTTCGACAATTTCTAACTGAATACAAATCGGAATACTGGTTCATGCCAATTTTTTAATCAATAGATGTCATGCACGCGCAAGTGCTTTTGGAATTCTTGGACCGAAGCTTCCACTTTTTTGCTTTTGCCTACGGCAGCACTACCATAGCTTGGCGTATGGTTGAACAGCTGCGTCGCATGTTGCGTGTGGCCTTTCTTGGCCCTTCGCTTACACGCTGACGCCAATGGATGCTTTTCTGAAATTCCCAGAATCGGCTGAGCGGATTGAAAATCAGGCCGAGTTGCACAGCACAATCCGGACCATTCGGCTACAAACCGATCCGCCACTTGCTGTTCCCGTGCAATTCAATTGATTTAAAAATTGCTGAAAATCGACTTTTTACCTAAAACACCATTTGCCAGCGGAATTAGGAAAAATCCGCAAAGAGAGACAACAGGCCTCTTTGCAAGATCCGCATGGGTCCACGGTGAACCTTGTAAGGCCCAAAGTTGATCTGGCCGTACTGCCACAAATCTAAATGTGAAAAGCACGCATGGTTATCAAACAGCACAAAAGGGAAGCTCTCGTTCCCAAACTTCTGCGGTGTGTGAGGCGCTTGCGTTGCACCGGCTTGCTTACAATCACCTCAGGCATTCATCAAATGCCGGAAGATGAACATTGTAGGCAAGTAAACAAATTTTACAATACAAAATCTGAACGCACAATGCATCATTTGAAAAATCTGGAAAAAGAACGCGTAAAAAGGCTTGTTCACACAGAAGTCCGTGCAAAAATTACAAGCTCATGCCAGCCAAAGGAGCCATAGGCGGCAAGATCCGCAATCGTCCCGGCAATCACATATTCACTCTGTAACGGGGGCGCCGCCTCCCACCGTTACGTGAGCAAAATTTTACCCGCACCGGTTTCCCGGATCTTCCGCTCTGATTCGCGTGTGCAGTACTAATTGACTACTCGGGCTCTTGCTCACAACTGCGCAAATTATTGAATAATATTGAGAAACAATGAAACATCAACGTCACGGGTTAAACTTTAAAGTAGGCATTTCTAGCCGTGTAGTAGCACTCCTGCTACACTCCTCCCCCTCTAGGAGAAAGCGTAAGCGCAGACAACTCCAGAGAACGAACTCTGGGACCTCCAATATGTAACGGGGGCGCCGCCTCCCACCGTTACGTGAGCAAAATTTTACCCACACCGGTTTCCTGGATCTTCCGCGCTGATTCGCATGTGTAGTACTAATTGACTACTCGGGCTCTTGCTCACAACTGCGCAAAGTATTGAATAATATTGAGAAACAATGAAACATCAACGTCACGGGTTAAACTTTAAAGTAGGCATTTCTTAGCCATGTAGTAGCACTCCTGCTACAACTCGCAACAGCATTCACAATCACAATCACAATCAAAAGCACAAACAAAACCATATGCACAACCACAATCGCCAACCACAAACTCAACCGCAACAAAAACAATATTTGGTATTGCGCTCGCGTTCCGAGACGTATTCACAGGCAGATGCTGGTCATATGTCGCGCTTGCAACAGCAGCAGCCTCGCAAATATTGTCAACAAGCACACTCAAACCGCGGAATTAATCAGGGTTGGTCGCAATCACGCCAACGTCAACAACAGGATCAATCGTACTATCCAATGTCGCACCAGAGCCAACCAGCCGCCGAGGTTTATTCGCAACCACCACCTCAATGAGAGCCATTATTGCCACAACCATGGCACCCTACTCAGCCAAAGGAGCGGTCATGAGATACGTCTTGCAAACAATCTTATGGATTCAATCCAGAACCATATTCTATGCCGGTTCTGCCGACACCGTGTTGTTACGCGGATGACTACAACAACAATGAAGATGACAATCGACCTATCAATCCTCATCGTAGTTTGCATCAACATATGTATGGACGTAGGGTATCACCGTATCACAAAAGAGAGTGTTCAAACACGCGTCGCGAAATGGATTCGGATTGCGAATATTTCCAACATCGCCACGTCAAACCGCTGCGGCTTGAAGGCCAATTATTGAGATCGGTATTGAACTTTGAAGTTCTACGATAAACTCTGCAATAGGCGTCGACTCGACCAGCAGCTTCTTCATTTTTCGTTTTTCCTGATGTGGATGCCAAGACTTTTTTATGCGTTACGTTATTTTTTCTTGTTATTTGACATTTTTTTGCGTCCAAATATTGCTGTAATTTCTTGATTGTCAGTGCTTATTTTTCTTGTCAATATCGCATAATTACATTCCTCATTTTAAATTAACCTCATATTTTAAATTTGTCTATGTCTTTAATTTTTTGCTCACGTATAATCTTGCCTCTCAATCTTGTGTCTTAAATTTTTGCTCAAATTACGATATTACTATTAACATATCTTAATTTGTTAACGGACAAGGGGTGTTTACGCTTAATCTAAAAATCTTTTTCAACTCAAAAAATTTCCTTCCACAAGAACTGAAGGGAGGCAAAGCGCCAAAGTTTTTGTGCAAAAAGGTACAACTTCGGGCGCAAGAACTTTGTGGAAAAAGAAAGGAAGAGTTGCTCAAGCAAGTTGATGAGCTGAAGCAAGAATTAGCTTCATTGAGAGTGTTCCTGAGTGCAAACAAAGCCATGCGTTGGTGTTATTGTTATTACTATTGCTATTTTTATGTTCGTTTTACGCTCGGTCAGGATGAGGCATTGCAGACGCCAGTTTGTTGATATTAGTGCCCCCAAAAAAATTCGCCACTGTGTGTGTCAAATTTTTTTTATATGTGGGGGAGTATAACTGCGAGAGTTACACGTGGCGAACTAGTTTTAGCAGTTCGCAGAAGCCATGCCGAAAAGAGCTTGGTTCTGTATCGCTTTAACATAGCCAAAAACGAGTAGCCATTGCACGATGTGTGTACTTGTGGCTATGACTTCAGTTTCTCAACTATTCCCCAATTTTCACTATAAAAAGCAATAAGATACTTGTCCGGTAAAATAGAATTAAGTATATGCTAATAGTAATTGTTTTACTTATTATCGTATTATCATAAAAGATTCAATTTGAGAGTTTTCTTGTTTGACGTTAGTTTGTCTTAAACTTATTTTTTACTGTAGCGATCCCCTGATGGGATATTAGTTGGTTGGCTTTTGACGATTTGATCGTTTGCTCGTTTTAGTCATTGTAAAATTTTGTTTCCTCTTTCTGGCATCTGGCTGTGTGTATATATCGAATAAAAATATAAAAACCCACCTAGGAGTCTTCTTATACCAAGGGTGAGGTCAGTGTGCTCCTGTCGTTGAGGATTTCTTTGGATTTGGTGGATAGGAATAGGTAGATTCCGTGTGATTATTTATTTTGTTCAAAATTCAATATTCATTTCTCAATCCCAAAATTGGTCAAAATATTATTCAATTATTTATGATGACTGATCAGTTTAGAGCTCGTTGGTGTTGTTTTCAAATTTCATTGTGCTTCACGAATTAGGAACCAAAAACATTTCTCTTCGATTTGAACCTAGAAAAGAACTTGATTTATCAACTTGAGTGGGGTTGAGATAGGTCAACTGAACTCGCGGCAATTCCGGGGTTAGGTAGGTACTCTAGGATCTAGGGAGTAGCTGCAAAGACTCCCGACGAACGTGCAGCCAGCAATATTAGAGCTGAGGGAATCGACGGCATAGGTCTACAAGGGTATAGAAGATCGAAGTTTCTATAACTACGCTGATTGGGGCCAGCGCTGAAAGCAGATTTAGGTACTTAAGTACCTGAGTAAGTCCCAAAGGCAAATACATCCGTCTCTACGTTGATTGTGTAGACATAGGGCGGCTCTGTATTTACATTTTATTCTGACCAAATTTCATGATTCCATTTTTGGAGCTCATTTTTCATTGTGTAAAATCTTGCCAGCCATACAAATGCGTTACTGGTGGCCGCGTATGGAAAATGATGTGATCGCTTGGTGTAAGAATTGTGATGTTTGCTTGCAACGCAAGGTCACATTAAATTCTACATCTGTTCCTATGCAACCAATTGAGGTGTCTGCACCTTTTGAACTCATTGCATGTGACTGTTTGCATATGCCGCGATCATCATCTGGTAATGACCTAATTGTAGTTTTCATGGATTACTTTACCAAATATGTGGAAGCTTTTGCTGTTTCCAACATAAAAGCTACAACTATAGCTAATCTCTTATTGCACAAAATCATTCCAAGTTATGGAGTTCCTAAACGATTTTTAACTGATCAGAGTTCGAATTTTACTTACATCTGCCTTGATTTCGGGAGTTTGTAAAATATTTTCACCTTAAAATTTTTTCCTACCCCGAGGACTGAAGGAATGGATAAAAATTATCAAACCGTGCGGAAATCCATTGCACGGTTGTTGACCGTAATAAACCATAATATTTATGCACGATGTTCGCGTTTATGACGTGCCTACGTCATTATTCGTTTTATTAAAACGTCTGGCCATGAGGATCGTAGATACGATTGCTTATGTTGAGGCGCACTCAGCCGCCGTTTGTTTTAGAAAATTCGATACTGCATTTCGAATTTTTTACGAAACGTGGGGGAGTGTACTACGAGAGTTACACGGTGCGACATCTGCCATTAGTTCGCGTATTCCATCTGACAACAGCTTGGTACTGTATCAGTTAACATAGCCAATTGCGAGTTGACATCTTGCAGATGGGTGAGCTCGTGGCAATGCCTTCAGTTCTCAAATAAATCCCTAATTTTTATTACAAAATTCTATTAGATACTTGTCCGGTAAACCAGAGTTACGTATATGCTAACATCAGTATTTTACTTATGTAAATTATTGAACGTTCGATTTCATTCCATTATTATGATCATCTTAGTAAAACGCGTATATTGTATTATTTCACGTTCTTGTCCCATATTAGTATTTGCATAACCTATAATATCGTTCATTTCTATCTTATGTGAGCGTCGATGGACGCCAATTGAGACATGTAAATTTGGTATTAACGATTTGGTCAATGTTAGTTAGTTGAATTTGGAAGATTTAGTGTTTTTTGGTCTTTGATTGGTTTATCGATATTGTTGCTTGCTTCCGGCATACGCCGTGTGTATATTATCGAAATAAAATTATAAAATCCACCCAGGGGTGTTTTATATTGAGGGTGTGATAGGCCGGCCCCGAGCGTCGAGGATTTCTGTGATTTTGGTGGAAAAGATAGGGAAATAGTTTTTAATTATCTATTTTGTTCAAAATTCAATATTCTTTTCTCAACCCAAAATTGGTCAAAATTATTATTTAATTATTTCTGATGGCTGATCAGTCTAGAGCTCGTTGGTGTTGTTTTCAAATTTCATTGTGCTACGTACATTAGGAACCAAAAACATTTCGAATCAAGTGTAAACTTTGAAAAGAAGTTAATTTATCAACTTGAGCTGGGTTGAGATAGGTCAACTGACCTTGCGAGTATTCCAGGATTATAGGTAGGTACGAGTGTTAGGATTTAGGGCGTAGCTGCAGAAACTCCCGACTAAAAGTGGTCAGCAATATTAGGACTGAGGGACTTGAAGTCGTAGGTCCATAAGAGTCCAGAGAATCGAAGTTATTCAGTGACTATGCGATTGGGACCAGCGCTGAGAGCAGTTTAGGTACCTAAGTAAATCCCGAAGGTGAATACATCCATTCCTATGTTGATTTTGTAGACATATAGAGCGGCTTTGTATTTATAATTTTTATAGAGGATGACAGCCCGGACTAGAGCTCTTTGTTGTTGTATTCATTGTCCATTGTGCTATTGAAACCTAAATTCGTAATTTATTCCGCTTAGGTAATCTAGTGCGAAATCTTTTGGTTCTTTTCGCAAAAAATATTATTTTGGTCTAAAATAGGTCTAAGGACCTCAGGTAAATTCCAGGGCTATTTAATTACTCATGTGTTGGGTACTGCAGTCAGATTTCCCCCTGCAGTCTCCTTAGGTATGGAAAAAGTTAGGTCCGAGGAGATTTTAGGTAGTAAGTACTTAGGGTCAAGAGGTCGAATAAAGACGGATTGCTGTAGCACCCAGACCAGCGCTAAGTGTAGCAAGGTACTTAAGTAAGCCCTGAAAGGACTTATTAAGGGTTGTTTTTGTAGTTGTTTGTGTGTTGAGTATCTTCCCCGGCGGCATGCTGTCGGTTTAGGTATCCGTACATACAGCAAGTACTTGACCAGCAAGCACCTCTGCACGCGCATTAGATAACTCCGTAGCGCGCACATAAGTTACAAAATGGGAGTAGAAATTAAAATGCAATAATCAAATTGATCTGAATTTAACCACGTAACAAACTGGTTTTTTCAGTACCGTCACACATGGGCGTGGGGGTTGGGGGGTATGCACCCCCAGAAATTGAAATACCCCCAGAAATCAAAATACCCACCCAGAATTCAAATATTGAAAATTTTGTTGGATAGTGCTCGATGAGAAACGTCGAAAAATGGTGTTTATTTTGCCATACGACCACTTTTAGGACCATTTTTGACCTTTGAACATTTTTTCACCCCCAGAATTTCGGTGCTGCCCACCTATGAGTACCGTGCTTTCATTTAGGGAAAAATTTGATTTTTTTCAATAAATTAAATATCTGCTTAGGAAATTTACTATAAATCTTCAGTGTATAAGTTTGCCCATGTTTAAATAGCTTTAATAATAAACTTTTCAAAGATGAATATTTTCAAAAAAGAAAAACTACAGCAGAACACAGAAAGAGTAGGTCAACCAAACTGTTTTCGGATCAAAAAAATATGTGTACTCAAAAATTATTCGTTCAATTTACCATAGACCCAGATTTTCGATTTCTTTTCAGATTCTGGGGTTGTAAGCATACGTGGGCAGCAAGAGAATTCTGGGGGTGCAAGATTTTTTGAAGGTCAAAAAATGGCTTTGAAAACGGTGGTATGGCGATAAAAACACGATTTTTCGACGTTTCTCATCAAGCACTATCCATTGGCATCAAAACATTGCGAAAAAAGTGAAAAAAATCTTCAAAAATTGAATTCTGGAGGGTATTTTGGATTCTGGGGGGTGCATACCCCCACGCCCAGCTGTGGTTGTAAGCCCCAAACGTTCATGATTGGAAGCGTGAACAAAGAGCGTATCGGTGCTTCATGCTGTAGAATTATTGTAAATTGTGCGCAATGGGTGCGGCTATTTACTGTAAAATTACTGCAAATCAGATGTGTACATACATACATACCTAAAACCATTGAACACATGTAAGCAGATTCCCAATGTACTGGAATATTTGGGTCAAACGAATCGATACATAGCGAACCCAATAGAACGGGGCAACGAGAAAGTAACTAGACGGGAAGTTCAGTTTCATTACCTGAGAGCTTTTCAGTAATTCATTCTTTCTTATTTACTGTAGGTCGGTAGAGCTCACTGTAGCTGCGTTTTAAAGGAAAGTTTCCGGAAAAATTTTTTGTGGTATGTTCACTCTCGTCTTCCAAAAGATTAATCAAGTTGCACAGATAAGTCGCACATTCAGCTACAGCTCATCCTAAAGGTTTACATTGTAAACGCAATACAGTTAAACTTTAAGAAGCGCCACGAACTCCGAAGAGCTCAGTGGTAAGACGCCTGATTGACGCCAAAGCAACTCGCACTTACTGCAGTATGTCACGGCAGTGTTTAAATGCCTGAGTTAAATTCATATGGACAATCTAGTGCACTAAAAATGGAAGCATATCAGCCGCTCGCCCTCACTGAACATATCTGACGAATTACAGTAAATCAACTTTTTATGTTTACTGTAGCCCTAAAAAATTCACTGAAAACGCTCTCAAATAAATGAAACAGACTATAACTTCAAATTAACAAATTTATGATTAGTTTAAACCATTTAATAAGTAAAATAAGAAACTGCGCGCTGCAAAGAATAATCAAATCAACAATTACCAAATGATACTATTTATAGACGGAATATGCGCAAGCATAATACTGTGCGTATAAATTGAAATCCGCAAAACGGAAACTTTACACTGAAGCGAAGTTAAGCAACAAAACGTCAAGCGGGATCACTATGTGCAAATTCTACGACGTCAAGAATGTATAACTACTAAACCTATGAATCTCATAGGAAAAATGATTTCTATGCAACGTAGCTTCAAAGTTTGAACATTGAAGGCGGAAATTGATAGATGCTTAGTTCAAAACTAGTTGCTCCATTCTTTAGGCTTAAGTAACAGGATTAAATTTGGTGGACACATTAAAAGAATAAATTAGACTACAAAGACGTCCACACAGGTCTTTGTCAAGCAGCTCGACTTAAAATATGATAATGCGCAATATGACCTTGGAGCGCGAGGAAACAAAAATATACATGCAAACGACAGTGAGGAAAATACAAGATTGAACGAACAAAATGGTGCGTACAAATGAAGACCAAATATCATGCCGCATTATGAGAAAAGTCCAAATTGCACCAGCGTTTTTATTCAGTAGTTTTAATGTATCATAACAAAATCTGCGTCATTTTTAAGACAGAGGAAAGATGAAGAGCGACCTATCCACACAATTTTTTACTTTAGTGTAAACTAAAAATACGACATCAACGATGACCAAGTAGGAAGCAATGACTAATCAAGCCACTCATGAATAGAATAAGTTTCTAAAGTCGCTAAAGCAAAATCCTTATTCTAGGACACACATATATACATAAGCACTGCAAATTCGGATTCCTAATAGCTTTTCCGGAATTTCGGTCAAAAAAGTTGCTTTTGGAGCCATTTCACTCAATCTTGTTTTTGAGCAGAAATCTAGTAATATTCCAAATAGCATCTGTTCCGATTTCAAAATTTCGAGTTGTTAGTTGTTACAAATTCTTTATTACCTTATTAGAAATTACGCATTGTAATAAGACGAGGCGAGTCACTACAGCACTATACATGAGTAGTGAGTCCTCTCGGCATTCAGATGGGGTAAGACTGAAAAAATCGGAGAAAACATGTCAAAAACACAACGCATGAGATTTAACGTAATCCATATGGGGTATTTTTGAATATGAGGGTCTAAACTCCCGCCTATTGCCACACCACACAAACCCACGTGTGGTTACTATACATGAGCAGCAGTCAAATTCTGGGGGGGAATGCGATGTGACAAAATTGCACAAAATAGCACCACAAATTCAATGCTGGGGATCTATCGATTTTTTTAGTGGAGGGGTAGGCGCCGGATTCTAGGAATTTTGATCCCCAAGCACATGTCTGGTGGTACCGGTTACCGCACATATGCGGAACAAAATTATGGGGGAGGGTTCTGATGAGACAAAATTGCTAACAATAACCGAAAATTCAATTCTGGAGGTCTATCAATTTTTGGAGGTCCAGCAGACCCCAAGCCTTTAAGTGGTGGTCACCACTCGTTGAACGCAAGCCACGTGACGTTATAGACGCCTACCAAACTGGGCGTGGGGGGGTTTTAGGGGGTATGCACCCCCCAGAAACCAAAATACCCCCCCAGAATTCAATTTTTGAAAATTTTTTTCGTCTTTTTCGCAATTTTTTGATGCCAATGGATAGTTCTTGATGAGAAACGTCGAAAAATGGTGTTTTTATCGCCATACCACCATTTTTGAAGCCATTTTTCGACCTTCAAAAAAATCTTGCACCCCCCAGAATTTTCTTGCTGCCCACGTATGACGCCTACGCACTTCGAACTATAGACACAATGACGACACAGATTTAAATATCTCAGCGGCATGAAAATGCATTGGTGACGTCATCATCTGTTTGAATTCATCGAATAATTTTCGGCAGCAGATGGCGCCATGATTGCCGACGTAAGTTGGGTATTAAGGGCTTTAACACTATTGGACTGCTGTGCGGAGGGCTGAGCCAACGAGCAGTCGCCCATAACGGTCACAGCAACTTGCGGATGCAGGGGTGGGGCGTAGAATTGTGGAGGTGGAAGCGGCCCTGCGGCCGAGTAAACTGTTGCCGGCGCAGGCACCGTTTGAGCCCCTCCAAAGCCGTCGGATGGCATGCCCTGTATTTGATAAATCATATGGTATATATGTCACGTTTCCACATGTGTAGATACAAATTATGATTTTTGGATTATCTTATTTTATTTCTTACTGCATTCTATAAGACAATATGTACAATTACATGATGCGTGAGGAATGAAATATGCAAGCAAAACACTAAATAGGAAACTACTGACTCAGGTCCGAAGGTAAGCAGAAAAATTTAGCGAGAACCCAATGGAGTTTTGCATGGGAAGACAATATAGTATATCACAACCAGACATGCACACTGGGGGTATGAAGGGGTATCCCCTACCAGGACTTTGAGAAGCATACCCGCTCAGGCCCTTCTGAACCAAAACCTATTGCTCGAACCATAAAAGAGTGTCAAATGATGTCTAAACAGTAGGGTTGTGCCAGGTCACCTTTTTTCGAAAATTCGGATCCGGTTGCGGTTCCGGGTCCAACATTTTGGGAAAGTCGTGTCCGGGTCCAAAATTTTTATCAACCTCGGGTCCGGGTCCAAAAAAGTCGGACCCGGCAGGTCCGGGTCCATTAACGTAGCATTGTGTCGTTCCTACCAAACCACCATTTCCTATCAATTTTTCCCACATGTCCGTATGCTTGCACAGAATGGTGCAACCAGTGTGTTTTTTTGTACAAGGTCCATTTGTACATGTACAAAGATAGTTCCCAAAAGTCTCTGTACATTAGTTGCGATTATAGTTTGGTTAAACAGGGTTTCCGATCTTTGTTAGTGTATTTTAGCTAATTTGTGGGTTTCTGATGCCAAAAATTACTAAAAATAGTCTTAAAACGACATGAAGCGCCAAAAAATATGACATTTTTCCATTCTAAATGTAAATTCTGCCATTTTAAAGATATATAGGACATACAATTACTCATTTTGGGGCGCCGAAAATTTTCGGTAATTTTACACCCTTTTACAGCTTTTGTCTTGCCAAACATCTTAATACGTTTTTGTAAACACAAATTGTTGGAACTATAATATGGTACAGTAGCGATTTAGTAAAGTAAAAAAAACAGAGTACTCCGACTTTTGGTAGTGTACTTTACCTAATTTCTGGGTCTCTAAGGGCAAAGATCACTAAGAATAGTCTTAAAATGGTGCGAAGCGCTAAAAAATTTGACATTTTCCCTTTGGAAACAATTTCATGGAGTGGGGGCAGCCGCCCCCTCTAAATCCGCCCCTGTATAGAACACACAATAAAATTTTTACGAATTTCACACTTTTTTTGCAATTCTTGTCTTCCCAAAAAATCTTTGTACATGTACAAAGACGGCCCTAAAAAGTCTTTGTACATCGGAGTAAAACTTTGCCGAGTACAAAAAACAACACTGGGTGCAACAAAGGACAGTGCACTAAGTGGCGACTGTGTGTCTGATGCCTGTTTGCGCGCGCAGCACGACCCCAAAAGAACGTCTCCATAAATGCTTGTAATATGCTAAAGCGCATCGTTACTGAAATTGCATCTATAAATAACTTAAACCATGCTTTATATTGCTATTGTGTCATTCCCAAGAGACATGACCAGTGATCGACCGGGCTCAAAAATACCGGGCCCGGTCCCGGGCCCGGGCTTTGCTGCCGGGCTTGGTACCGGGCCCGGGCTTATATACATACTAACAACATGCCTTGCTTCCAATATAATGTTATGCATAAGATACATATTTAGACCGATTTTACATTTGTTATTTGTCAAACGCAAGGCTTACTGCTATATCAAGAAAATTTTTGAATTCTAAGCTCTGTTAATTATTCAATCTTTCTAAAAATAAATTAAGTAGTTAGCAAGGATTTTGGTAGCATTATTCAAGCAAGAACCAAGTTTTTAATACAATAGCGCGCAATTCCATTATTAAAATGTACATGCAACTAAACACGGTTTGAAAAAGCACAAGGTTTCATGTAGATATTTAAAGGAAATTGAGCATCAAATTTATGCATTCAGACATAACAGCGACTATGATATGGTCGGATAGAAGATATGCTGTTTGGATTTTAAAACTAAAACTATAGCGTAGATTGACGTCAATTGAAATTGTGTAGTGTATAGGATAGGACACAAATTGAAGCCATAGGCGTAGCCAGGGGGCATTGGGGGCACATGGCCCCCCAGAAATTTTTCAGAAATTTTGATGATTTTTCGAGTGTAATAATTGTGTCCAGAAAATTGAATTCAAAAAGTCAAAAACGTCAAAAATTTTTTGGCGCTTCGCGCCGAGTCTTTATTATATTCATTGTTGCTTTGTTTGTCTTTCTTTACTAGGAAAGGACACATAATCCTATTTTAAATGAAAGGAATGGCGAAATTTTCTTATATTTTTGCGCATTTTCTGTTTTCTGAGTTATATCTTCTTAATAAGAAGGCCACAAATGGGCCTGAAAATGATAAGAACAAAATTGTCATTGATACATTTTTTTATCTTATTGGCAACACCCTTTGCTGCGCTTTATACTTAGCAGAGGTCGAAAAGCGCATTTCAGCTCAGAAATCTTGTACAATGTAGGACTTATCAATTTTAAGTGTTTTGGGCTTAATTTAACACCGAGATTTGGCCGATTTTGCTAAAATTTTAGCGATAGTATTTGACATTAAAGTGCTTCTTTTACAAAATTTTCTAGGAGGCGATTGAGCGCGCCACCGCAGCCCCCCCTCCGCCGTAAAATCTTGTTGTACATGTGCAGCGAGATTTTTGGGAGGACGAAAAGGAAAGAGGGTTCGCCGGAATTAATTTGTCTGTTCTGTATGATTTTAGCGGTATAAATTGTGTTTAAAGAGCTAAAACGTCAAAATTTTCTGGCGCATGGCGCTGCTGGTTATTGTTCTTTCTTTTTGTATAGCTTCAGCATTGCGTTTAATAGCCTAAATCAGGCAAAATATCACAGAATATTAGTATTCTCAGGCTACAAAATGTTAAGGACAGTAAAAGATTACTAAATTCCTTGGTGCTTTGCGCCTCTTATGATTTCCGAACTGTTTGTCAATAGACCGTAAATTCTACATGAAAACGGGAAAAATTTCAAAAATTTCCGGCGTTTCGCGCTGATTAACATTTTTGTATTTCTGATGGCCAGAAACCCATAAATTAGCTAGGCTACACTACTAAAGGTCGAAAAACTCAATTTTATCATAGGTACATAACGTTACTAACATTCAATGCAAAATTAGTCTTAAAAAATTTTTTGTGTATGCTCCCCGAACCAAAATCCTGGCTACGCCTCTGATTGAAGCGTAGTATAGAAGATGAATGCACATATGAAGTTGACAAGTATAAGATAATGAGCAGGTGGGCAGAAGTAAGGCAAATGGATTTAAATAGAATCAAAGGCTAGCAAATTCGTAAGAAATACGGACAACAGCTGAAATAGTAAACGTCTAAAATATTAACGATAATTATTTGAGGCCCGGTTGAGGCCCGGTGGTTTTCAGCCGGGCCCGGGCCTGCTATGACCGGCCAGGACCGGTCCGGGCCCGGGTACCCGGTCGATCACTGGACATGGCTTCAGCTTTTATATAGCGCCAATATTTGTCACATTATTAGTCATGGCAAAGCTGCTTCCCCTTTTTGGTGTTATACTGTGATTATGCAGTTTCTTGCTTAGTTGATTAAAATGTTGAAAATGATCCAGTTGCCCGTTTTTAAGCCTATGTCATTTTTCATTGTTTTTCAATATTACTGCAATGCAATATGCGTGCATTATATATTTGGATCTGGACCCGGCACCACATTCAGTGGCGGATCTAGGATTTTCATAAGGGGGGGGCGGTACCCCTAAGGGGGGGGGGCGGAACCCTGACTTTGGCGGAAAAATTAGCCGTTTTAGGCGGGGCCCGCCCCCCGCCTAAATCCGCCCCTGACCACATTGAAGGCGGGTCCGGGTCCAAGTATATGGATACAGATGGGTCCGGGTCTAGAAATTTAGGATTGTCGGGTCTGGGTCCAAAATTTTAGCTGGGTACCCGGCTATTCGGGTCCGCCGGGTACCCGGCACAACCCTACTAAACAGTATCGTAACGCCCATACTTCATGCTAATTTAGCCATAAATATTCTTGAAGAATAAAATACAATAAATTAGGCATAAAAATTTCTAGAAATTTGACAATGGAAACTCGATTTACCTCCTCCCATAACTTATGACCATGTGCATGTATGATCACAATAGTTTTCCTATGAGCTTTCCTGGAGGTGTGTAGCATAATATGAGTTGCATATTAGACTAGTCATATTTTGAGTGCTATAATGTACACTTTCTGTGCTCAAATTCATGGTTCACTCTAGCGAAGCATTCTTTGGTTATTTATCCATTCTATGCATTTCAGAAAATAGATGTAGAAAAATATTAACATAACTACATACTACTCGCCACGAATGCTGACGCTCTAATATGCTTCAGAGGATGATAGAACTTACCGAAGGATATATCTTTTACAAGTGGTCCCATTTCTGCCTGGACGATATTTATAACTAAATTGCGTATTAGTTGGCAAACTTTTAGGAAACTATTGCGCAACTAAGGGTTTTAATGACTATGATGATTGATCAAGAATTTTTGATTTTAAGGGAAAGGAAATTTGAGAAAGAATTATTGAACCTAAAAGTCTTCTATATGCCAATTTTGTTAGTCAGCTTCATCGCTTTTCACGCCGTTGTTCTAATCCAAATTTTTTTGTTTTTCAATTAAATTGTGTCATTAAGACCATAATGTTAAAATTTTCCATCAGAAATACTCAAAATTTTACAATTAGGATCTTCCTGATACTTCTGCGCATTCATATATTTCTAAGTGTATTAAACAATCTTAATATGTTTGCTGCCTTTGGGTCGCTCCCTTGCTATTTCTTTTCGTTTATGTTAGTTTAAGTACGCTTGTTTTTTGCCTTTTGCACTGTTAACATAGATAAAATTTTGCAGACATATGTCATGTTTATATCCTGAAACGTGAAGACAAGGGCTCATTGTTTGATAACTTCCATTATTCACAGTAATTTTACCTAGCCATATCTCCCTGCTGCTCCTCTATGCATTATATTAATTGAGCTAAACTAATTAGTAAACCAATATTTGTCACTGTCTATAAACGTTTTTGTCTTCATTTGCCAAGGTGTTTTAATTTGTATCCGAAGTCTTTTAGTAGGTGCACATTCTTTTGAGATTTTTTCCTCATTCGCCTAGGTTTTTCAATGTGCATCCGTAGTCTTTCGGTAGGTGTACATTTTTCTTAGATTTTTAACATTACCTCATTATTGTATTATTTTAGCTCTTTTCGCTTTGATCCATTTATTCATATGAACAAATGATACATTAATTTTTAATTTTTTATATTTTGATTGATGCTCTATTTATTATAATGTTGTTTTTGAGGCAGTCTGGCCGCCTAGACTGGTGCCGCTAGGTTGCAATTACAGTCAGAGGATTTAAGGCACGAAACAGTAGCAACCTAGTTCCTCTGCGATGAACTTATCGTCTACATAAGTTTTTTTGCCGGATGTAATCCTGCTTACTTCTTCGTGCTTCAGTCTTGCGTCTCATAGAACAGGTGATAGGTGAATTTATGTTTTTTTCTCGCGTATTTTCTGTTTCTTTCATACTACTAGCATGCTGCACATCAACCTACGTCGTTTTTTCTTTTTATTTACTTCCCCTAAATTATCCATTTTTTTCGTTTTTGTGTCATATTGATGACTTCCTATTATTATCATATTTTGACGTTAATATAAGCAAAACCATAGGATGCATGACTCAATGTAAAACAAGACGAAAATTTGCTCTAAACAATTAAAATTATAAAATTGTACAGAAATAAAAATAAAATCATATTTAAAAATCGGCTTGGGTGAAAATACGTAGAAGCTCAAAATTTAGGATAAGCGGAACAATTCTTAGGAAGATAAAAGCATTGGGCGCTTGTTTGGCAATTGGGAAAAAGTGCCTAAAAATGGTCTAAAACGCAAGTTTTAATGATTTTAAAATTTTTGAAGACACATGTCGATTATTTCAGTGAAGTATTCCAGCTTGACTCCTTAACCATACATACATGCTTTTTTCGTGTAAACTCGCCACAGTATGCCCTAAAGCCGATTAAGGATATACTTATTAAGTTGAAGGCTACTCTAATTTTTCGAGCTAATTGCGTAAACAAATCAATGAGCAGTGAATTAATCAAAAAATAGTCTAACGTACCCAAATCCATTTTTTTGTTAGCTTTATCCAGATTTGCGAGCGTTTCTGCAGAATTCAATAAGCTGATGGCTTAACTCTTATTTGCACATGGACAACGAATATCAGAAAAATGATTGTACCAGCAAAATTCTCAAAATTCCGGTTATTTCTGAAAGTTAACTTAAATTAGCTACTATAGCTACTCTGCAGAAAGGCTAAAAGAATTCTGCAAAGGAAATGCGGCAAAAAGATAGCCCTGATCTGAAAATTCAGGCGGCGAGGGCAGTGATTGACCGGGCTAAAAAAACTGGGCCCGGGTCCGGGTTTAGCTACCGGGCCCCCTTCAGGAATATACGTGGGAATTAATTACGGCTTGATGTTTGTTTACGTACAGTCTATATATGTATGTATATAAAGTCAGTATACACATCAATAAATCATATATGTATTAGCTTTATGCAGATATAGTGAAACGAAAATACATGCAAAATTTTAAATTCAATATGTTTAGGACACATGATAATTGATAAGCTATAACAAACAACGAGGTATTATCATAAGATAATGCTTTATTATAGAAGAGTTTGCTATTAATGTTTGTTTTTAAAATTAAATCAAACTTAGCCGTATGTCAAGCGATTGATGGATACTAGCTATCCCGACCATTGCAGCTTAAAGAATATAAAAAATTCTTACACGTTATTTTTTCAATTAAATTCATTAAATTCATTTTTCCTAAGCATTATTTTAGACACATCATGCAGCTCCGGATTCCAAAGTGCATCAAAGTAATTAAAAAACCTTTGGGCGCTTTACGCCGAATCATTTCTCAGCTGAGTCATTTATTTTATCCTAAGTGCAAAATTAAGGAAAAAATATAGCAGCTTTTCAAATTTTCAGGCGATTTTTACATCAAATTTCGTACAAAAGGCAGTATAAACATTTGACATTCAATAAATCAGATAACTCCTATTGCATCCAATAGTTTCGGCCTGAAATAGTGCAGAATAATACATCCACTGACGCCTGTGGTCAGCAAAGTTCTATAAGAAAGTTGCAATATGCCTTTGAGGGGAAAAAGTGAGAATATGACTATCGACTTATTTGATTCATTGATGCCCTGAAATAAGTTTAGTGTACATAAATCTCAACGAGTCATAATAAATCTTAAATTTCAACTGATTCCTGCTGCAGTTCTGGGACTCGGAGGAAAGTTTTTAGGTTATAAGTTCCACAGTGGCTGGACATGCTGCTACGGTCGATCACTATTCATGCTGCACAGATTAACATATAATAAATATGACGCTCTTAGTAATTCATGGTGAAAAATGTATGAAAACATAGAAATGCGGAAATGAAAAGTAAATAAGAACTCGATATATAGAGCTAGGAGGATATGACGTCGAACAGATGTGTATGGGAAGGCCCCAAACAGTGCGTATTAACAGTTTTAATCTATTTACAGAGACAAATATTGCTAATGTGATGATATCATTCGGACATAAATTCTAAGTTTTAAAACTTGTTACATATTAATTAGGCCGGGGCCCGGAACCTTCTCAGCCGGTCCCAAGTTTGGGTTTGATCTGATCGGTCAGGCCCGGGTACCTGGTCAATCACTGGGTGGGGGTGGGCCGACCCGATTAGGGGTCCGTTAGCCCAATCTAACATACCTCACATTATGACGCAACATATTTTCGATCTTACAATCTCATTTTCGTCAGAGCCGATTTTTTTAAATCAAAAAAATTGTGTTAAGAAGGAAAAAACTGAAAATATAAAAATTAATAAGAAAATGCAGACTAACCAAAGCGCCGTAAATCTGATGTTGCTGTTGGGCTGCCGCCGCCGCCGCCAACATAGCGTAGTGTAATGCGGCTGGGTTAGCGGGGAACGGAGCTGTTGGTGCGGTCGCCGGATTATACGCTGGACCGTAAGGCGGCGGCGGAAAAAGGCCGGCGGCGACCGCAGCGGCGGCATATTGTTGCTGCTGTTGCTGATAATCTGCAAGAAAAATATATTTATTGTTCAATCTGTTTATTTGATAAAATTAATTTAATCAATTTGTTTATTTGAATTTATTTATTTTTTGATTTGTTAACACTAAGCCAGAAGTTTTTGAATTCTCATTAGATAAATATTATTTAGAAACATACCTTATATACCTTATGCAAATATAATATGAGGAAGTCATCAATACGCAAAAAAACCGAAAAAGCTGCTATGCGGCTTTTAAGAGGCGGATTTAAGGGGTCCCCCGGTTGGCCCAACATAATTGGCAAAGTAAAAATGGATAGGTAATTAGCAATAATTTTTGGGCGTCAGTGATCATAATTCCTCAAATTTCATTGGCGCTTCGAGCGGGAGTAATATATTTACTCACGAAATAGGTTTTAAAGCGATTTCAGGAGCAGAAAAAGCTATTTCGACATTTTCAACTTTCAAAATCTTCGATGGAAAGCATCAAATGCTACAAAACAAGAAATCGAGGAGCCTCTAAACGTACTTTCACCTGAATTTCACAGATTTTTCAGCGCTTCGCACCGGATTTCCGCTAAAATCAAAGAAATTTGATGATTTTTCCGCAAAAAATTGACAACAAATTTTCATCGACAAATATGCCATAAGCGGTTTTAAACAAATGTAAACAAAGTAAATAAATTCAGTTTTTTATGATGAAATGAGAGAAAAATAAATTTACACCAAGCTCGCCGCACTTTAACAAGAAATTTTTCAAATCTGAATATTTTGATAGATGCAACAAAGTGATCACTAGAAAGCTGGAATTCTTCTTGACAAATAAGACAAGGTGATTTTACCGAAAATCTGGGAGCAAAAAGAGTTTACAGCACAACGTGTTTTTTTCGTAAGTTTCCCTTAAAACTCATGTTATACATACATAAGCAGCAAAAAAGTTCTGGAGGGGTGTGATTACGTGAAATCGTCTAAAACTGCCAAAAGTTAAATACTGGGGGTCTACAGAAATCGGCTGGGTTTTTCAACTTAGGCGAAGGGTGTAAACCCCCACGCTCACGTGTGCTTATTTACTTTTCAATTGTTTTTGAGAAATATGTAGCTGGAAGGGCCAATAAAAAACCCACTGGCAAGATTTGATCGGTTTCGCTTGTTCACAGTGTAAACTGCACAAGTTTGTGTAAACCTCAGATTTTAACTAGTCTTTGCTTACGAAATTTATGTATTTCACAATCAATGCGCAACCCATAATCCAAGAAACTTAAACAATAGAAGATAATTAACTTTTAGCAAATAAATGATCGTCTTTCATTAAAAGTTTTCTTTAATAGACTCGAGGGCAGATTTATAGGGGTATCGTCATAAAATACTTGTGCACAAAAGAATAGATGTGTCCTCCAAAGATCTTAGCCATTTTTATCTTTTTATGATGATTTAATGACATTCAAAGACTTTCTTAGCACTCTAAAAATCTTATTTTTGCGCCAGAAGAGATTTTGCATAGAACAACAATTTTGTAGTTCTTAAAACAATTTATCGAGTGTTTTAGCTGCTCGTTGTGTCGATCTATTATGCATTTATTTTGCGAGTTTTTCATACAAAACTTATGAATATTTTAGAACTATTAGAGAAATTGGGATTCAGCCTCCACCTCTAGTCAGATAATGCCGGATATGCCACTGATTAGACTTAGTTAGTTTTATAAAATGATTTATTTTAAACTGCCTACAATCAAAGCAAGCCACCCTGTCATCAGCCTGAAAGTTTTTTAAAATATCTGGAATTGATCCGAGTTAACACGGGCAGCAGTCTAGATAACGCAGGCAACAGTTTGGATAGTTAAGCGGGACTACAGTAAAACTAAGGTTCATACAAACCTGTGCACTTGATTGGGTACATCTTTCAATTATATCCGAAAAATTCTTATTTTTGAAAAATAATAAATATTAACGGAGTTATTAGGAAAAATAGCTTATCACAGGTAACGCGTTAGCACATACCCATAATATACTTGGGTATACCCAACATATGTCGACCCCCAAAAAACAACACTGGGACATTTTTGGGAAGTGCACCTTTTCAAAAGGTAAATAATTAAAAAATTCGCTGCAGATGTTGTTTTGTTTTTCTTTACACTCAATACTCAGCTTGTAACGAGTGTGTGACGCTTTTTCGTGGTGTTATAACATATAGGAATATTTGATGGTTTTTTAGCCAGCAATTACACAACTCAGTGTGGATGCCTCATGCAATTTAGTGGTATAGAATTGTAGAGAATTTTAGATGGCAAAATTTTTGTTCTTCAAATTCCTCATTTATTCCCGAGGGGAGAGTTACGAGTGTAAAAATCTGTGGGTGTAAAGACAGATTTTGGCCACGTTTTTGACCTATTTGTGTCTGCCAAATTCTTCATATGAGAGACCCCCGAAAACTTATTTACGGATGAGTTCTTACTGACCGCAGTTGTGTAAAGTCAATACTGAGTTAGTTCTGAGGGTTTAAAGTTAACACTCAGGTGGTTGACGGAGAAAACATGTTTTTACCTTTTTTAACATTGCCAACTTCGCCGATTATAAACCAGGACGCGCAAAATACACAAAAAATGAAGTAAGTCACAAGGATTATGCATTGCACATGAACGCGTTTCATTAAATTCAATAAAGAGTTATGCCCAATTGTGTGAATTTTAAACTCTGGTGTAAAAAACAAGTTCTTTGAGGTTTTTTGTCAACTAACTTCTCCGTTTGAGAATCGAGTCGAGTGAGCTATTCTAAAAGTAAAGTATGTAAGGACAGTAACATAACGCTCTTGATCGCGTTCGACTAAACTCAATACTGCGTTGTTTCCGGAAGGGTAAAGTATTAATTCAGCGGTAAAAAAAGCGTTTGCAATTATATTGTCTGTCACGTTTAAGAGTAACACATTATACTAGACGAATTAGTTTGCAGTCAATGAAGGTGTAAGGTACTTCACACTACAGGTTCATTTTGTTCCCTGAGTGTTGTGGAGCGTCAATTTTTGGCAACATGTTATTAGAAACAACAGGGCTACGATTTCAACTTTGGACATTTTTTACAGTGAGCGGTTGTGTATAGTTTACACTGAAAACTAACTTCATCATCATAATATTGCCGAATGCTAAGTTTTTTAAAATACATTTTAGGTCGACTCCATGTCCATAAGGTTCTACGTTGTATGAGCTGTTTTTTTACAAACTATTTTCCTTAAAATCAGAATTATATATATAGCTTTGTTTTTTGTAAGTCAATGGCTGTGCAAAGTTTAAACTGATGATTAATTTTTAATTCAAGATGTTGTAGAAGGCAGTGATCGGACCGAGGGTACTTTTTGGACCCTCGGCCTCGGCCTCGGCCGAGGCGGCTTAAAATCCTTGCCTCGGCCGAGGCCGAGGGTAATGCCGAGGGTCAAGCTTATATACCTATACCCATAAATAGTACTCTTAGAATATTTTGTATGCACATGAGCTAGAGAATAATCGTAATGTTAAACACTTTATCGAATGTCAAACAATTCATTTTTATTTTCAATAATAGTAGATTGAATGTGTGAAGGATTTACTGAATAAAGTCAGCAGCATGAAAGCATACTTAATTTGACAAGTTGCCGTTGATGAAGACTTGGAAAAGTTACATAATCAAAAATATGGCTGAACAAGCACTTAAAAACTTTCATTACTATAAATAAGAAACAGTGTTGAAGAAATAAACGAACAAACGAAATTAGCTAAGTAAAGACAGAACTGTAGCCATTGTTGTGCTCGCTTCTGTAGTAATGCATGTTCACACACGCTTTTTCAGTCATCCACTTCTGGTGTGGCAGGTAATATGACGGAAACTGCACTGTACTTTCCGATCATAGTTTCCCAGGGTTCAGAGTTGAGGGAAGGGTGAAATCCCAAAATGGGAGACTAGTAAATTAAGTAGTGTCTTTGTATGAGCGAACAAATTTTTGTAGATATTTTATATAAATATATTTTTAAACATACACATTTTTACATACTGCCAGTGTGTGACCTGCAACCGGAAAAAACGCAGTCCTAAACAGTGTTCTTTTTATGCAAGATACCTTTTTACATGTACAAAGATGGTATCCAAAAGTGTTTGAACATTTTGTACATGCAAATTTTTGTGTTTTACTATAGTATGGCACAGTAGCGATTTAGTGTGGTAAAACAGGGTTTTTCGACCTTTGGTAGTGTATCTTAGCTAATTCGTGGGTTTCTGAATATTTGACATTTTTCCATTATAAATGCCAATTTTACTATTCTAAAGATATATAGGTCAGACAATTACTGATGCCCCGAAAATTTTCGGAAATTTCACACCTTTTTACACTTTTTGTCTCTCCAAAAATCTTTGTGCATGTACAAAGACGGTCCTGAAAAGATTCTGTACATTATGAAAAATCTTTGCCGAAGACAAAAAACCGTGGCCCTAAATGCGATAATTCGGCTTGAATTTAGTTGATAATATTAGTTCGGCGCGAAGCGCCGAAATTTTTATCAGCTTTTGATGAAATTTACACATAAAACTCGACTGAATTACAGATATTGTAATATGCCAATTAAATCTTGTAATAAGCACTACTGTGCTTAGAAATCCAATGCAACATCAGGATAAATTAGTCAATTTTATCTTTGAACGGCAAAAAAGTGCAAAGTTAATAAATAGTACTTATTTTGCATAAAATTTTCGAAAATAGTATAAATAGATACAAATGATATTTAAATCTGCATAAAGATGCCTAGATTACACAAAAATTGATTTTGGAGTGTTTATTTCCCCTGCTTCAATTGAAATACAGTATATTAGCGATATTTTGCGCGAAGCGTCGAAAATTTTTTGAAATTTCCTAAAATATACTGAAAAACGATATAATTAATATCACGTTGTCCAAGAAAGTATTTCAAAATTGTATAAAAATGGCTCCAAGAAAATGCACGACCCGAAATTGATTTTTGGCAAAACCTGCATTTATTGGCCATTTTTAGGTGCATTTTTGCGATTTTCGGCCGAAAATTCGTGATCATTTACCCCCTCTCCCATAAAAATGGCCGAAAACCACACGTGTAACAGGGGGCTTTGGGGAATTCCCCGCCCACCCAGGGTTGGACGTCCTCCCCACACCCTTCCCTCCAACGTCAGAAAGTTTTTACTCACCCAACCCATTTTTGGCGAAAATTTGCGCTTTGTTGGCTATTTTTAGGTGCTTTTGCCATTTTTGACATAAAATTAGAGTCGCTAATCCCTCCTCCTTCTAAAAATGGCCAGGGTCCCCTACCCGAAATTTCAAGCCGTTACATGTATGCCGAGGAGCCCCTCCCGAAAATTTTGAGCTGTTGCATGCATGTTTTATAGTGATAGTGTGTCTATTCACTCTTGCTTACATTCAAAAATACTGTATCTTTTCGTGAAATTCTAATAGTTAGCTGCACTTTTGCCATAGTAAAAATTAAGTTCAACAAATATTCAAAAGGTTTTCACCGAAAATCGTCTGACAGTGACTTGAGTCTTGTACCCTGAGAAGAGGGTAATAACCCTCCCTCACCCCCTTTGGGAATGTGTGTTTCCGATCCATATAGCGAGCATGAGAATTAAAACTTAGTCATCACATGAATAATAAATTGGCACTTTGCTGTATGTAACTTGGTGATTTTAACCCTCGGCGCCTCGGCACTTTTCAGCTTCGCCCTCGGCGCGAGGCCGAGGCTCCAAAAAACGCCGAGGCTTGCCGAGGCCGAGGCCTCGGTCCGATCACTGGTAGAAGGTAACCTTTTTCAAAGACTGTTTCTGTCTGGTTCAAATATTTCATTCGGCAAGTTGTACATGATTTAACTCAAATTATTCTAGTTAAAAGTAGAGTACTACAATGCTCCAATGGAATAAAAAGGACAGATATACTTGGAACTTGGAACATACCTGGGCAATGACTAACGGTTCGCCCCGTCGAACTTCCAGCCAAAAGGGTGGGTGGGTCCCTAGACCCAGAAAAAGGTGGGTCGGTCCCTAAAAAAAGGTGGTTCCATTCCTGAAAAAGGTGGGTCGTTCAGCTTAATCAGTGGGTCAGTCACTGAACAAATGTGAGTCCATCCTTAGAAAAGGTGTCGAACAGTTTACTAAGATGGCTCCTGCGCATGTTTTGTAAAGTTATCATGATATACTGTGTCTAGAATTTCCTTAAATTATCTTCAAAAATTTTCTCACTGTACAAAACATAGCCCCGTCCAAGTTACCCCTTCGCCCCGTCCAACTTTTGATTCGGCCCGTCCTGGTGATGGGCCAATATGGGGCATTGCCCGAGTGTGACTTGGAATAGCGGATGATTAAAGACGTAAAAAGAGGTGACTAACACCTATGCGCGCAAAAATCATAAGAATCTGCTAAGAACAGATTTTTTCAAAGCAACACAAAAGCGGAGTATACTCTGCGGCCTCTGAGAAAAGATGTCCTATCAACCCGTTTCTCACATGTTTAGTGACGACCTTAGAAGGAAACTTTGACAAGTGCTAAATAGTCAATTTAGTTGGGTATCAGTATCGCATTTTCACGAAAATATATGATCAATATTCAAGCCTTAATAGATGAATTATGATGACATTCACGCTATGCAGTGTATAATAGCGCTATAGTAACTCGTGTTATGCTAGTGGGATGAGATGATGTACGAGTACGTACAGCAGTGTGCAAGAGTCTAGAGTCACCCTCAAACAATACAGGAAGCTACAAGCACTTTGCAAAGCTTAGCAGCCTTTCAGAAAAGCAGCGGTCATTCTATATTGCGTAAAATTATGAAAATAGTTCATATTGCCCGGATTTAGTAAAGAAACGTTTCTAACGGCAGCTAAAACAAATTTTGCATTGTGCATGAGGCACTGAAAAATTATATATCGTTTTGGCATACTAGGGATATTTTGTACTCTGGAGGGCGTTCCAAATAGTCCAGTTGAAACGACAAAGTTTTATACATTTCTACGCACTTTCAATCTAAAATCGATTATAATGGTTACGAAATGATAGATATACTAAGATACTTGGAGCCAATAAACCGATTCTAATTGAAGATAACAGATGAAATTGAGATTCACAGGACCTGGCACTGCCACAATATAATGCGCAATAAAATTTCGGTAAATTTTCTCGTTTTTTCGATAAATATAAGTTCAATATTTCATTGCTGAATTGGAAGAGCTTGCTTACTATCGGACTCTTGAAAAATAATAACTTTCATTCACGAAAAGGACTGTAAGCATATAAGATGATAATTGTTCTCTTATGTTTATTATTCTGGTACACATTAAGGATGAATTGGTTTTGTGGCTTATTTCGGCACTTTTCAATGTCTGAGGCTTAGCAACAGAGGCCCAACCCCAGAAACAATTTTCCATCAATTGAGTTTTTGTATTTCGATGGTTTTGATCAGATAATAACATCATAACTGCATATTAAACGACCAATGCAGTTATAACGCAGGGTGGCTCTAAACTTTTGCACACCACTGCACATTTTTCCTGCTTCGGCACTCTATACATATGAGCTATTACAATTTCTGGTCTATGACGCGCACTATTGCATTTATTTGTACGGTCATCTTGTTCATTAATCTTGCGTCGTGTCCTAAATTCTTTGGTGCTAACGTTTTTGTGCACGTTTAGCGCCTTGCCACACCTCTTAAGCAGTCAGTGCAACAGCGGTCAGTAGGACTTGTGTTCATATAAGGTTTGGATTTAGGCTTTTCTTTGATTCAGATTCCTCAGTTCTTTCAAAAATTAAACTGTTGTGTTGTCTATTTCTCAAACTGAAGCCACAACCACATGTTGGCGTGTTGGCACGGGGTGGGGGGCAATAGGTTACACCCCCAGAAATCTAAACCCCCCGATGATTACTGTAGACTCACAGAAGTCAATTTTTAGTACATTTTAAACAGTGATTGTAAGGGGACCCTGACCCCAAAAAATCCCGGCCTAAACCCCGACCGGGGGCAAGATTTTTTGAGTCGGGGTTGAACCTCTTTTCAAGGGTGAAATATAGCCTTTAATTTTTTGGTACATAGGAGAATTGTATAAATAGCAAATAATTTCGGCAAACACCAAACAAGGATGATTCATTCACGAGCATTATGAATATGTTAAACTCGACACTCGCGATATTTCATAAAATGTACGCCTAGTCGCCGGGTTGTTAACATGTACATACATGTTCGCATATTTATCACCATAAAGTGCGCCGAAACGCTCTGCATTTTGTCATTTGTAAAGATGGCATGCAGACATTAGAGCGCACGACATTCGAGCGCCGACATTAGAGCACCAACATTAGAGCGTGCGACATTACAGCGTATGTACACTGGCGGATTTAAGGAGCCACATTCATACCAAAAATTTTTTGAAAAATGCGAGATAAACAGAGAAAACAAAAAAGACAGAAAGAAAGGACAAAAGAAAGAAAACGCTTACTTATTATTTTTTATAAACTGGTGATTTTTTTGGAAATCTCTTATCAATTCAAAATTTTTTATAAAAAGATAAAATCTATGTTTTAAGTAATTCGAAGCGTTTTCTTTCGTTCGTTCTTGCTTTTTTTCATTTTTCAGTTACATATAAAACTGAAATATAAAATATCTTGATCAGAAAATATCAGATCCTTTTCTGAAGATGAGAAGTCATTTTTTGGTTCTGCTATAATTTTTTGATTCGCCCGTGCTCACGTTTAAACACAAGGTCTCTGCAGAATATGCAATACACCATGCTGCTTAATTTTGTAAGAAATGCAACGTCAAGTGATTTTTTTCTTCACTGCGAATTGCATTACTGATAGTATATTTCCATCTAGCACCTTTGAAAAAATTGCAAGACGCAAGATTTTTTGGCACTGTATTCTTTTAAGGCAGCAGCTGAATTCTGTTTCAAAAAAGTTGCCTGACTTTAGAATTTTGTTGCACACAAAAATTTAATAACAGGTAGATAGTAGGGATGGACCGGGTCCAAAATTTCGGATTTTTCGGGTCCGGGTCCGGGTCTCAACATTTTAAAACTTCGGGTCCGGGTCCGGGTCTGCAGCTTTTCAATTTTCGGGTCCGGGTCCGGGTCCACAGTGCTAGACCCGACCGGGTCCGGGTCCGGGTCCAGGTCCAACACATCTTGTAGAAGTGCACATTTCCAAAACCACAATGCACTGACACAAAATTTTCGGCAATTTAAATAAACACATAATTTAGATCAAGTTGTAGCTGATAGACTACGTGAGCGAAATGCGCGGATAAGACGAGGACAACTACAGAAGAGTAAAAGCAAAAGAATGTAGTGTGCGATTTGTATAATTTTTTATTGGTTGTGTGCATTCAAAGTGCTTTATTCACTATTGTACGATTCGCTTGATGTTATTGAAATAGGAGTAAGTCTTTTAACTCACGAAAACTTGTGATTGGCCGTGTGCCATTTTTAACCCAATGTCATTAAGGCAAGCAGTTACTTCAATGCTTGACAATTACACTGCATTGTTTTGTTTCAGCATTTTAATCAGTTTGACCGTGCATAATTAATTTTCAAATAAAAAAGATACAATTTGATTAGTTTATAGACATTACCAAAATTACCCGGTCTCTTTCTTTTTATTATTGTCTGCTATTAAACATCCGTAAAAAACTTCATTTTTTAGATTCAAATGCTTTTAGTCCTTATCGATTGAGTTTTTGAGCAAAATGCCAAGTTTGCTCTGGGAATATTTTACAAAAGACAACGACAAGGCAAAATGTAATCTAGCACGGTGCAAGCAAATTCTGTCCCTAGCTGGTGGCGCTAGTGCAAGCTCTTTGAGAAAGCATCTTCAAACGAAGCATCCTCAGGAGTACAAGGAATTTCTAGCAAGACAAAAAGAAGTCCAGATTAGCGATGCTCAAAGTATAAACTATATAGGCAATAGGCATTGTAGAAAATATTGGGAATGGACATATACAACCTATAAACTTTTCAGGTAAACCAAAGGAAACGGTGAAAAGTGGCAAATAAAATTTTTGATATGGCAATTGTTTTTCATTATTGGCAAAAGACTGTTGCTAAGTCAAATTCTATTTGACTCGGGTCCGAAATAATTAGGAAGATCGGGTCCGGGTCCGGTCCGGGTCTTCAATTTTAAAAATTTCGGGTCCGGGTCTTCAATCTCAAAAAATTCGGGTCCGGGTCCGGGTCCAAGAAAATCATCGGGTAGTGCCGGGTCCGGGTCCAGGTCCGTGGACCCGGTCCATCCCTAGTAGATAGAATGTCTTTTTTGCATAAAAGCGACTTAGAGTTCCAAAAAGTCATACAGACTTGTTTTGGGATGAAAATCAAGCTGGTAGAATTTCAGCTAAAAATATAGTGCACAAAAATTTTCTGGGTGAAAAAATTTTTTCGGAATTTTCGCACCGGTTCACAGGGACCCATGCAAAAAGGCCTGAATGTTAGGGTCATACTTGATGGATGGAATGGAGGGTTGCTAAACATTAATGGGAATGTTGGTGAAGTGAGTTATGTAAATTCCAATTCAAATTTTAGTTGTGACTTAAAATCCTTGAGTTTTATCGTTACCTTCAGTGGCGGATCCAGTATTTTCCTAAGGGGGCGGAACCCTGACTTGAGCAGAAAAATTAGCCGTTTTAACTCAAAAATCGTTAAGAATTGCTCAAAAATCCATAATTCTGCGCACTATTTTGGGCCAATGGGGGGGGGCGCCCGCTCCCCCGCCCCCTTCATCCTCCTCTGGTTACCTTGTTTCTTAAAAACTTCAAGAACTCAAAATTTTCTGCCGCTCCGCCTCAGACCCCGTCTAGCGTCCTTCTGCGCGTCCCCTGAACCCCCAACCATTCTTCTTGGGCGCTTCACGCCCTTCAGCATATTTTGTATACATGACCATTTTACAGCTGTGCCAGAAGTGTAAATTTATCTGCTACTACATGTATGCGACGCTTTGACATGTTATGTGCAGATTGAAGGGCAAAATGCATTTTTGATAACTTCTGTGACAAACAAGTTACGTTAAAAAAATGTTTCAAAAAATTTCACATCAAAAGACACTTAGGAGCCCCAGAACAGTGCAGAAAAGCTCAAAAATTGTTTTACAAAACAAAAGAAACCGCATGCATTTATCACTACCTGATACCAAGATATTCATGCGTAGGTAGTTAACTTTTCCCATTATAATAGAAAGTGTATCCAATTCTGATTCGGAAAGTATATGAATCGTTACAAATAGTCTCGAGTGTAAGATGGACTTTTTCAAAGCATGCCCCTTTTGTCCGTGAAGCTTTAACCGGCGAATTCTTCCATTTATCAGCATAAAAGTTTTGTAAAGGTACGTGAAAAACATCTATTATGGCTGCGCTCCAATGTCGCACGCTCTAATGTTGAGCGCTCTAATGCCGGCTCACCCGTAAAGATACACTATGGATTTATTATAAAATTATGCGTTAGCCTTCATCTATCAGCGCGTTAGCCTTCATTTGATTCTCAGAATAACTTTGTTCTGTCTGCTAGCTTAAATTAATTTACGCGTCATTACTGATACACGGAATAGGTGGCTGCTCAAAAATGCTGAAAACTTATTGGGCTCCTCTACAATCAGCGCGCCATATAATACCGTTTAGAAAAAACTGTGGAAGAATACGAAATAGCGAGAGCGATAAGTGATTAAAATTGAAAGGAATGCTAAATTGCTAAAACCATGTTTGAACTTGGAATTAAAATAAAATGTTGAACATAACCAGCTTTATTAGTATGCTCTACAAACATGCGAAGGTATCGTTTTTATCCTATTTAAATTGGTACGTAATCATGCAATGTTAACTGTTAATCTTCAACCCCGACCCCGACCCCGTGGTTTTCATCCCCGACCCAGACCGGGGGTGAAAATCTGACCCCGTACGATCACTGATTTTTAACTATTCTACCCAAGCGGACCAAAGAATTCTCTTACTGCCCATGTATGGCCACAACTATACACGATCTAGGGGTGATAGGTTTCGCCCCACCAGAAAAATTTACACCCCCGCAAAAACTTTTTTATCCCCCACATTAGCGATTTTTCGAAACTTACCCTGAATTTCCCTGAAAACCAGTAGCAAAAGTGCTTTTTAACCTTTTAGAGTCCGCTATATGATGCGGATGTGCTAGAGCAATGCAATCTTGATATGTTTCAAATCTGTAAAATGTAAGACTGTATGCAAAAAACCAGAGCAAAAGCTCTCCTCTCTATCATATTGTTCTTATGTTCCCATTTGGGAACGTTGGCTTCTCGAGGAACATTTTTGCCAAATTTCATGTTCTGTTATGTATTCGCAAAACATATAAGATTAAAGCAATCTGCTACAAACATTGATAACACAAGTAATCTAAACTGTCAAATTGTCAAATAGAGAGCCTACAAGGGTGTGGTTTTGAGTTTTTGAAACCTTATGGGGACCATAAACCTCAGAAAACCAAGAAACTTTCTAGGCACCGTAACTTTATATTTGTTTTTTTGTTAGATTTGCTTGCTTTCTAGATAACATTAAATGATGTCTAGCTAAGATGAGTAAAAAACTATCATTAAGCTATAATCTGTATTTCCGTTTTTTCTGGAATTTTCAAAATTTATTGGTTTTCTCATTTCTTCGCTGTTGAACTAATGCCCGTGATCTCAGAGCTATTCACACTGCACCGACGTATTTCGGTATACTAAAAATTAGAAACCATGAATCAAGATTCGGGAAATAACAGGAAGTCAGGGTGTAATATAGTCAATTTGGCAATTTCATTCTATTTTCAATGAGTAAAATTTTACAGTGAATAAAAGTAAGTCATAATATCATACGTTTACTCATCCGGACATTTACCTATCGGCAGTTGTTATTGATAGTCCAATAAACTTACACTCAAAGTTTAGTTATGTTGCTAGCATGCTTCTGAGCTATTAGAAAATGTTAGAAATCAGTACTTATATAAAGTTTGTTAAAGTACAGTGCAAGTTCTACAGATCAAAAACACATGATATTGTACATGAATTCAAAAAAATTTGTCTCTAAGCCTCTAAAGATTCATGGCTCTGTAAGTTATAGTAAAAAAATAAAGCAAAGTAAGGTAGAGTAGGTAATTTCTGCAAAAGCACCTAAAATTATTTACAGAAACACTTGAATTTTTGTCTAAAAACTGCTAGAAATCAAGAGCTATATTGTTGTGTAATCGTAACACATAGAATCAAGTAAAGAATCCCATAAACCTACATTTAATATTTTGAATATGTGCATTGGAGTCATACCAGAATGCTTTTGGAGCTCTAGAAAATTGAAGTAATGCATGAGAGGTCACTAAAGAGCATAGCCGAGGTTACATATGCTAACCCATAGATTTTGTTCTCTTTCCAGGAATTAAATATTTTTGCACTCCTAGGAGCCAACGTTCCCAAATGGGAACATCAATATAAATTCAACCATAACTTCTGATGAACAACTAAATAAGAATGGATAACATACCAAAATGATCAGAAAACCTCTGCAAACATGACTGCATGAAATTTGGTTCAAAAATTCTGTATGTCGATTGACAATATGCAAATTTCTAAACATGACAAACTTTCGGTATTTTTGTCTAACTTAAGACAGTATAGCATAGCACATACTCATAATTAAGTTTTGATATTGCTCTCACAGGATAGGCAAACATCCTGTTTCTCATCCAAAACAAGTCTTATTTAAATTAGATGAGTAGTTGTTTTGCAACAAAATTTTGAAAATATTTTCCCTATTGGGAACGTTGGTCACTAAAAGGTTAAGCGTGTTTACCTATCAATTTGCTCAAAAATATGCAATTTTCGGCGCTTTGCGCCATACACTCATGTTTTGACATATATATTGTTCAATTTATTCGACTTCGTTTAATTTTTCGAAATTTTTTCATGTTTTTATGCTCTAGAAAGATATAGCATTGTGAGAAACGGCAAAAACGATGTTTTTAACGCATATCCACCATATTTAGACCCCAAAAAGGCACTTTAAAATTTCACCCCTTCCCAGAATTCCCACGCTGTGCGTGTATGGCCACGACTACCTTCTTTAGGCCACAGAATATACATCGACTTATGCGTTGCTTTAAGCGGATCTGTTTTTAGCAAATTCATGATTTTTGGGCGCATAGGTGACTTTTCCTGATCCCCTCCTTTTACGTCTTTAATAATCCGCCATTCCAAGTATATTTGTCCTTTTTGTTCATCGGGGCATTTTTTCGGCTATTTACGTCTCTGTTTTCAAGGTTTCTCATAGAGTTCTATCCGTTGTTATTGACCGAAAAGCGCGAGAAGACAACAACATTTACAAAATATATTTCTTAGTCTATTAAAATTGAATAGAAACCTCAAGGTCTGCAAGGGTAATTTCAATCATAGAGCCAAACCCCTCTCCATTCCCCTCAGCCACTTGCGCTTAAATCTCCATTTCAACTTCTTTATTAAAAAAGCAAATAAATGCCAGAAAAGTGGTTGAAAATCCGTTAATATGCAAAATTCTGGTAGGGGTGGAAGCGGGTCGACTTAAAGTAGAAGACTCTCTTCACCTCCTTAACTTAGGGAGAAAGAATAATGAGGCGTAACAGCGAGTAAAAAATTAATTAACGAAATAAGCTAGGTAAACCTCCGAGTGAAAAAGTGTTACATAGCCACACCTGAAGAATGATAGCTCGCAGTACGCCGCCAAATCCTAATCACCGACGCACAAGATAAACGACGACATTCATCTCTGTTATTTTCTTTCAATGATCCAATATCAAAATCCACATTTATTAGTATGTATATTCATTCAATATTTTTTTGTTTATTCCAGGGATCACGACTTAATTTACATATGTTCAGGCCCATTCCGATTCATCGACGCTATGGGCCATAAGATTTGCAATAAAATGCACCGAGATTTAGAGGACTCGATTCAAAAAAACATTTAAACCGGTGTGAAACCGATATTGCGCTGAAAAAAACGGCATATACCTTCATAGCCGTTAGCCAAATTCGACGCCGTCAGCACGCCCATTGGGGGCGACTGAGGTTGCATGGGCGGATAAACCAGGGGCATCATCTGCAACGGAGTCATTGGTGGCATCTGTTGCTGATGGACCGCGCTGTTAGGACCTATAGTATCCGCGTCAGTCGTTTGTTGCTGCTGGTATCCGGCGTGCTGATGCTGCCTGCGAATCAACTTTGTACGTATACCGAGGATATGCTTATACTCGCTACAGTGAACCTGTCTTAATGGAGCCTACAAAAACCACCGCCAAGAAATCACGCCTACTAGTTTTCTACGTAAATGATTTACATACCAACCTGATTCACACGCACGTATTGAATTAAATTAATTAAATCGGCGAATTAGTTAATTTGCATAATTAATTTACATATTACATAATTTGCATAGATTTCTGTGATCAGAGTCTCAACGCTGAAAATGAGTGAGTTCCGGTCCGATTCCAACACGGAAGATTTACATCAGAGTGACTACTTAAACTGCTTACATACGTCTTGCTAATAACAATAAATCAAGCCGCGAATGAAGAATGTTCGAAAAGCAAATCACGAGTTTGTTGACCTCAGTCAGCTATTAATGCGGTAAAGTTACAAATTCATTGCAAAAACATACTGAAGTTAGGCACTTTGATTAGTAAGTAGCTGAAAAAGAAAACATGAGTAAACTAAAATGCATAATCACGGAACTGACGTAATGCTGAATCGTAATGGAGTATCCAGAAGATTCGAAATTTGGCACACTCAAAAACGCCCCATCTTTCTCCATACATGTTATATCGTGGGAATTTAGAGGGTCAAGCCTAAAAAATTTTTAAGCGCCATTTTCAGCTTAAAAATTATAGGTAAATACTGGCTCGTATGCAGGATTTTGTTTCGGAGAAGGGAGGGGCACGACCGAAATTTCTTAAAAACATAAGGTAGGAACAAAGGATGAATTAAAAAAGACGTTGAACGATCACTAGTGCTGTACAATTTGTGAATTTTGCAACCCGGATGCCATTAATCTGGTTTAATATGGCCTCATTTTCTGCACAAAACCTGTGCAAAATAGATGACATAGATGCAAAATACGCTGTAGTTTGTATAAGACTAAAACTTTACTGTTTTAAGCGCGCGTTTGTGACTAAATAGACTCTAACTATAATCTTGGCGCAGAGCGCCGAAACTTTTTTGCGATTTTTGGCTAAAAAAGCAAAGGGGGAATTGGAGGAAAAATTCATTCTCATATTTCGTTTCGGGGGGGGGAGGCGTGGGCATATGCCCCCTATCCCCCTGGCATATGTGTAACGGCTCTAAATTGGGGAGAGGGGGTCCCGGCCATTTTCAGGGGGGTAGGTAGATGGCCTCCAATTTTCGGCCAAAAACGGCCAAAAAACGCTAAAAAGCGACCAAAAAATTCAATTTTTTAAAAAATCGAGGTAAGACAGGGGGTCAAAAGATTTCTGGCTCTAAGGGGGGATGTCCGACTTTGGGTGAGGGGATACCCCATCTCCCCTGTTACATGGATGTGCCCCATGGATATGGGCCTGAGTACTTGTCAGAAATCCAGTTTTTACAAGTTTCAGACGGTGCTCGTTCTTTCTACAAGAGAAAGAAATGAAAAAATTTCAAAAAAATGAGTAAATTGGACAAGGTATATTCAAAAAATGAGTAAATAACGCAAAGAGCCGAAAATTTGACAAATTCTGAGCAAAAACTAAGCAAAAAAATCGACATTCCTGCCCAGCTCAGGGGGTCAAAACCCCCGAAGAGCCCCAAAAACCCGTTTTTCTATCTTGTAAAAGGGCCCATGCTCTCATAATTTCGTATTATATTATTAATCCGGTACAAATCACATAAATATCCGAGGTTTGCAGGTCAATGATGGCTCCAAATGATAGCGGTTGGAAAAATATACATAGATATCAAGGACTTTTGTGCAAAGCGCCGAAAATTTTGGGTTGCTCTTTTTTATATTTACTTTTACTCGTATTTAATCGAGTTATGCTTAGATAACAAAACGCGGAGCAAGGCTTATACGGCAGTCGGGCAAGAAGCTAAAGCTAGGCAGAGTCGATACTAGATGGAACGGTAATCAGAGTGAGGCCTGGCGAAAGTCTGCTATTCTCCACTTACTTACCTTGAAAATTATTATTCTATGAAATAACAGGAAAGATTGCAATGTAAAGTCTGCCTCTCGCTTTACTGAAAATATCAATTCTGCGGAAACAAGACGAGTTAATTACTCAGCAAACAATTCTTCAACAATGATTCGCTTTTATATGAGCTTAAGTCGCGAAGAATTTTACAAAGATTAAACGACAAATTAACACCTGCGTGTTTTAATTTGTCGTTTAATTTTTGTAATTGTTTATTTAACGAATAATTTAATAATTGAATTAATGAATTAATTAACATTAGAAAAAATTTTCAGATCAAATTGATAAATGCGCTCAGAATCATACCAACAAGAGAATCGCAATCCAAGTTCGAACTATAGTGAAGGACAATTGATTAATCTGATCTAATTGAAGAACGCATTCAACGTAGGACGACTTTATGTTGAAAAAGTGGTTTTAGCAACAATCTTTTTGCGACAAAATGAGGGAAATTAGAAACGATTTATTAGCCGTAAATCGCAATTTTTTCAAGAATAAGTTACCGGGTCGGAGTTTGGACCTCAAAAATACTAGATTTTGAACAACATACCCATATGGCGCACACGAACATGGTCAACCATAGCCGTACTTAGGGGGCGGTGGTCGCTCAGGGCCGTCAAAACTGGGGGATCGCAAAACATTTCAGAGAACTATTGAATAAACCGCGTTAGCGGTGCGAACTACGACTGAGGTTTTAGATTTAGGGCAGCTGGGGCATCGGATTTTGTATATCGAACGTAGAGTCTCGCACAAAACTTTTCAAGCCATTTCTACGCAATGTACGCGCAATGATTTTATAGAAGTTTTACCGTTTCCGACGCATTTTGAAAAAGAAATTCAGAAAATTTTCGGGTCTTTGCGCCGAATTTCGTAATAAAGTTTATATTCGAGTGGATAAAAGCGTGATAAAAACACTCCAAGCGCAATCTTTGTATGATTACGAACTTAATTTTGGGATACGGTTTCAACCCTCGAGAAAAGTTCAGTCGATTTCTTACCTAAGCGGCTTATATTATTTACTTCATAATTTCAAATCATGCGCATAATTGATAGTTATTTTGGCCGCTCAAAAAGCCCGAAAAACTGATGTAAAGTAGAATGCTCAATTTTTGAACCGCAGTCAAACTCGGCTATAAGACACCCGGGATATAAGACTTTTTTGGCTCGAAAGACGCGAAAGCCTCCGGTCCCAGTAATCGATAATGCATTAAGATATATGAGAAACTCGCCTTTCAGACACTCGGCTAGTGGACTATAAGACGCGGCCGACCTTCTCCCGCGGCATATATTTAATACGTATTAAGCGCGGTCTAATACGCACGGCTATAATACCCGGGTACCTCGGCTACGGGACGCGGTAACCTCGGCTATAAGACGCGACCACTTCGACAAATTGATAAATGTCCGTGGACAATGATGAAACTCCGTACGGCTTTATTTTTTAATAAGGTTACGTTTGAAAGAATCGTGAAGCGCAATGCGTAAATGTTCGTTCGTTCATTAGAGCGCAGTATCGATGCCGACTTTCGCTTCGTTTAGGTCGCTAGTACGTATATCGCGCGTAGTGAAAAATCATTGAAACAAGCTTCGATAACAGATTATTTCCCCCGAACTCATTTTAAAGTAAATTTTTTCAAGTAACGCTCGTAGGACACACTCGGCTATAAGACGCATTTTAATCCCGAGGGGGCGTCTTTGTACCATATTACGGTATCCTAAAATTTACATATACAAAATGCGCAGATTTACGTCTCCGAGTCTATAAATATCAAAAGCAACCGCAAAATTTCAAGCTACGAAGCGAGACAAAGTCTATAAATATTACGAAATTTATAAAAAATAATATTATAGGCTACCGAGCGATTCGTTCGCGCGAAGTCTATAAATATTACTGACGCCAATAAATAAATATGTATTATTAGACTAACGAATAATTTGTTTGCGATTAAATATAACGTTATTCAGGAGCGACCGATGGAGAAGCGATACGTCCGTAATGTACGTAATAAAGCGTTCTCAAAGCCAAATAGGATCGAGCGACGTAATGACTCGGCTCATTCAAACTCACGGTTCAGATGTCCGCGGCAGATTAATGTATCATTTAGACTACAAAAAAAACAACCGGCGAATCATTTTGAAACGTTACAGCCAACTTCATTTGAACGTATTTATCGTAACGCAACTTTTGATACTAAAAAGATTCATTTTCAAAAGAAAATCTTAATGACCGTTTCTCTACGCGTGGCCCTACCCTAGAGCCTATTGAAGGGCTTAAGAAAGAAGACGTAATAACCGAAAATAAGGGAGATCCCCTCATACCATCCCAACGCGCATGCGCGCCGGGCCATTTTCGGACCAAAACCATCGATCGAAAGATGAAAAAGCGCCAAACTACGCCCGACGGTATAATTCTAAACTAATTGTTAATCGTTTTCGTGCAAAATTAAGCACAAATATTTACGAAGATGGGCGGAAAAGAATTACAAAAATATCAAAATATTCAATTGAGATAAGAAAGGCTCTCCCGATAATTACTTAATAATTATTTAAGAAACCTGAGAGCGGAATAACGCTTTGGCGGCAAACGACGTCGTTCGTAGGCCGCCGCCGTATCAGCGTTGTCGTCGATGGATCGATCGAGTTGGTCACCGACGTCGGCCGGCGTCGCACTCTGCTCAGCGGCGACGTCGACGCCGGCGGCGACGCCGTTATCCCAATCTTCTTCGACGACGTCGTTGGCGCTGTCGTCGAGCGCCATCGAAGGACGACGCCGACCGCAAACGTCGTCGTAAGGCTGCGGCGGAGGCGGCGGCGCCGGCGCGTAGCGAGGACCGAAACTTTAGTAAAAACGTGCCATCGAAACGACTTAACGTAGGTAAATCATTTTTTTAGTCTAAAAACGAACCCTTTTTGGAAAACTCAGAGGGCGTCCTATTTCAGCCGTTGAGGGTAGGGAGGGAATCCCTATCCCCCTTACGCATTCGGATAATACGCAATACGAGGCGGAAAGCGGAGGCTATTGGCTAAGTGGGGAAATCGATGACGCTTTAATTCAGTCAATAAAAATAAATGATAGGAAATTTCACTGCATATCTATCGCCAAAAACTACCGTTGTTCGCATTCACTGAGAAAAAAACCTGGCTGAAAAAATTGTAGTTCGTTTTCCTCCTTCGGCCTATATAATCCAAAGGATTGAAAATAATGAATTTGGCATCGCGGAGAATTCACTAAATTTCGGATCGTCAGAGACGTACGCGGATTTAGAGAGGGGAGGGGGGCGGCGGCCCCCTATCGTCAACAAATATTGGGCGCGATAGAGAAAAATGTGTATTTTGTGATGATTTTAGCCGGGCTGGGGGCGGCGGAAGGGGTGGGGCGGCCGCCTTCCCATTGGCCAAAAATATTGGGCCGGATAAAGAATGAATATCTAATTTGCAATGGTTTTTGGCCGTCAGTGGCCATAATTGATCAACTTTTCCCGGCACTGTGCGACGGATAATATCGATAAATGACGTACATATATCAAATAACTTAGCGACCCGGAATCAATTTTTTGCTCATGGAATAGGTTTTAAAACAGTTTCAACAACGGAGCATGTTTAAGATAGAGAATAACACGAAATCAACATTAGATTAGCAGATTAAGCCAATAAGAATTATATAAATGTATATAGATATTTTCTTGTCTCCTCTTGTATATTGGATCCAGATCCGGATTTAGAAGTTTGAATTTTCATTACCCGGGTACGGATTTGAAAGTTGCGCAAATTAGAATCCAGATCCGGATAAAGTGAAATTAGGGGTTCCGTTTCATCAGTAGGAGCGGAATCCCAAAATTTTCTAACAATACCAAAAATTTAATTGCGCCTAAAGTACGTAGCTGGATTTTGTCGCCTTTTTAATGGACAGAATCATTTGTGATCCGAGAAATCGGAAAAATTTTGTTAACTTTCCTACAAAAGACGCTCAAAATTAGTGCGAAATATGTACAAAGCTACGGAAAAATACTCGAAAAATCCTTATAAGGACTAACAAACCTCGCTTCCTCCGTACAGATAAACTGATATTCTACGTAAAATTAAGGTTTTTAGGGCGCAAAGAAAGTCGGTAAATGTCACTTATGAGTACTAATCGGCGCTAAGAACAGGAACTTTAAATAATCATTTTAAAAATGGCTAAATCATCCCAAAATGTACATATACAGATATTCTTTATTGCGCCCAAATGTTTATTGACGAGAAAGGAGGTCGCTGCCCCGCCCTCCTCTAAATTCGTAACTTGTCCTTGCAGGCATGCGTAGTTCAAAATGCATCCTTTCACCCAGGCCAGGAGCGGGGCACGGCAGGAAGGACTAGTCCCATCCCCCCTTCCCGGAAATTTCGAAAGTACGAGTATTTTTTTTGCAAGGGTCCCCCAAATAAAAAAGTCAAAAGTTCTTGGAGAGCATTCGAAAGATTGTCAGCATAGATTTTAGTAGACTTTTGAGCTAATAATCCCAAAATTTTTTGGCGCTTCGCTCTTCCGACCAGCCTAAATTTGAGTAAGACGTGCTCAATATGTCAAAATTTTCTAGTTTTCTGCGCAGAAAAAATCGTTTCGCGCATTGTATTTCTTTGCAATGTATCGTTGAGTACAAAATAGGCGAAAGGCGGGGCACAGGGTCAAGCTTGGATATAATCTTTAGTAATCATTTGTTAAATTTTTGATATCATTGAAATCAAATTGAATTTTTAAAAAGTTCAAAAAACAAACTTTTCTTCTCCAATATTTAGAGCTAGCCGAGTCAAGCTCAAAAACACATAAATTTGCATACGTACCAGTAGTTGACCGGGCTGATTCATGTAAGAGGGGGCGGGAGGCTTCCCATTGGCCCAAAACAGTTGGCGAGATGAAGAATGGATATGTAATTTGCAGTGATTTTGGCCGTCCGTGATCATAATTTTACGAATTTTTCCGTGGCTTCGCGCCGGATTATAATTATTGATGACTTTTAATCACTTTCTTGACTTCCTGGAAGTCATTTTCTAGTTATGGAATAGGTTTCAAAACAATTTCAAGAACAGAAACAGCTATTGCAGCATAGATTTCTACGATTTTAAAGCATAAATTTTAGAAAGTTTCGCCGTTCCACGTCGGAATACAAGAATTCGAGCAGTGAATCAAGCTTCTAAATATCTTACCGCCTAATTCTATCGAATTTTCCGGCGTTCAGCGTCAGATTTTCGCTAAAGTCGAAAAGGATTAATGATTTTTCGCACAAAATTGTCAAAAATTTCAAAATTTTTCGAAAAATGGTGCGTAAAATGATTTTAAGTAAAAGAAAGCGATGTAAAATGCCTTAAAATGCTATATCGTACGTAAAGGGCGAATTTTCTGACCTATTTTTGACCGTTTTTGGAAAATTTGGGGTACCGCCCGCCTTATAAATATCCTAGATCCGTCGCTGGTATTTGATGAAACATCCGACTTCAAAATTTCAGTCCCTCCCAATTCGGAAGACCGGCCGCGCGCCTGATATTTTCGTCGCCCGCGACTTTTGGGCACTTTGAGGTCATTTTTAGTAATTTTTTGACATTTAATGGGCAGAAATGTGGATGCGATTTGGGCCATCGATCTTATCCCATCGCGGACGTCTCTACAGTCGACGCATACTTATCGTCGCGCGTCGGCCGACGCCAGAACCGCGGCTGCGACGATGACGTCATCCTCGCGTCGGAGCGACCGTAGCGCCGCCTATCGAAACGCGGCGGACGCTCGTAATAGCCGGACGACGACGGCGCTACGGTCGTCGCCGTCGGTCTAAAAGGACGCGGGTCCCGACGGTCGAAGGGCGTCGGCGCCGCCGTCGAATCGCCGAACGCCGGACGTCGTCGAAAATCGGCGCTGCGGCGAAATTCCATCGCGGGAATACCGTAGCCGAAGGAGGCCGGCGGCGAGCCGCCTCGTTTGGCACGCGCCGCTCCTAAACGCAAATTTAAATTATACGCGGACAACTCTTTACCTCCGCATAATTTTTTGGTGAAACACGTTTTCCACTTTGCGGACAATTTTTAGGCTCGGTTTTGTCGTAGTCGGCCAAAAATTTCTCGCCTGTAGGCAAGAAATTGTTTTCGAAACATCTTATCCGCTAATTCGATGCTTTACGGGAAAATAAGCGGACGTCGGACAAATGACGTCATTGGGGCGGTTACATTGTGGTCGTTTCGGACGCCGACTAGCGAACTTTCTAATTCTCGATAATTATTTTTTAAAAAATTGCTTAGCTTTCCAGATACCTACGTAGGTAGGGATAAGTAATTCGTTAAATCTTCGATTTTATATAATTATTTTCATCAAAATAATTCGATAAGAAACCACTTTTATCCATTAAACCATTAATGGCGTACACGCTTATTGAGCGTAAAAGAGGAAAATATAGAAATGTTAACAACTGTAAATAGATAGATACAAATAATTATTCGTACAAAAATAATAAATAGATGAATGGATAAAAAGTACGTACATAAATGTAATAAATTTTAAAAACTAGCGAAGAGCGATAAATAAATAAATAAGAGAAACGAATAGCGGCAAAACTGGAATTTCTAAAAGTCGTACATTATATATCCGCCGCGTCCAAGAGGAGGCCTTTTCAATTTTTTCGATTTTCTCGGAGGAGCCTTCGTACGCGCGGACAAATATTGCAAAAAAGCCTCAAGTTACCAAAAAATCTGTATAATGGCGAACACCGAGTTTAAAAATATATGTAGAGCGGTCGAAATTGTTCGCGCTCTGCGCCATTTTGATAATTTTCCATTATTTTTATTGTCAGAAACAAAGAAATTGGTTGATCTACGATGCGCTAAAATTAAATATCTCACGACGCTTCTTTCAAGGCGCAGGCGCAAATCGCTTTCGATCGAACGCTATCTAAACTGAATCCTTTTCAACCATTACAACATTTTACGCTGGTTAAAAATTTATCCAATGTCAAAGAATGTGGATTAGTTTTGAAAAATGAGCTTGCTAAGCGAGAGTTGTAAACCGAGAGAAACTTAAAGTTTAAACCTGAAAAATTTTACATTTTACCTTCCCAAATGCAATTTCTGCCATTAAGAAAATGAAAAAGGTGGGATGTTGGTAAATTGAAACAAATTTAAAGAATATGATGACACATTATTGTTGAGAATGGGACGATCACGTGCTATGTATAACGACTCCTTGATTAAAAGATCAAAAGACTTGGATGCTCGACTGATAACCTTCAGGCAATCTGATGCAATTGGATGATTGCTATTTGAGATATGTTTGTGAATAGCAGATAAGATATTACCCTGAATTGGCACTCCTGTAACAAATGAGATGCCACTATGCTCTGCAATCCTACTCTCAAAATGTCGGCGAGTTTCGCCAATGTAAGTAAGCATACAGCTAGAACACGTATACCTATATACTAAATTTGAGAGTATCTTAGCAGGTATAGCAACCCTGTTCTCGAAAAACCGGCTGATACACATGACAGCTTTTGTCCCTGATATTGACAAGCTGAAGCAGACTCTACTGCAAAATGAGTATCCTCTTGGCTTCATTGATAAGGCCATATCAGACTTTATGACAAAGGTTTTTAATAAGAGTGATGACATAAAAGTCGGGTGTGATAAACTATGCTATTCTCTTGTTTTGCCTTACACTGGTGTGCATGGCTGCAACGTACGCAGCAGAATTCTAAAGCTTATATCTGCATTTTACCCTCAGATTAGAGCAAGGTTTGTTTACAAACCTGTTATGTGTATCAGCCGGCTTTTCAAGAACAAAGATGCCATACCTGCTAAGCTACTCTCAAATTTAGAGACATGTACACGTGTTCTAGCTGTATGGCTAGTTCAATTGGCCAAATTTCGCCGACATTTTGGGAGTTGAATTGCAGAGCATACTGGCATCTCATTTGCTACAGGAAAGCTGATTCAAATTCAAGGGAATATATTATCTGCTATTCACAATCATATCTCAAATAGCAATCATCCAATTATGTATATCAGATTGTTTCGAGGTTATCAGTCGAGCATTCAACTCTTTTGATTTTTTAATTAAGGAATCATCATATGTACTAGGGATGTGCCGGTTAACCGGAATCGGAACCGGCTCTAACCGACCATTTTTTTGGAACCGCAACCGAGAACCGATTTCTTGATTTTCTAAGAACCGGAACCGATTTTTTGATTTTCTAAGAACCGTAACCGATCTTTTTTGAAGTCGGTTATCGGTTTTTAAATGTAGAGCTGAAAATCGGACTTGATAAAATTTAGTAGACATGAAGCAGTGATGCAATCTTTTATTACACATAAGTTTATAGATTAAAACCTAGTATGCAAATTTTGTTCCGGGTAAATTGTATTTTAAAAATAACAGTCATTCTGCTTTCTCGCCATGTACCCTGTTTCTGAGAGGGTCGTAAATGATTCCAGCGCCACTGAACAGCTGTCCCGATGTAACACTCATAGGCGTAGCCATGGGGCATTGGGGGCACAAGCCCCCTGAAAGTTTTCAGAAATATTGTTGATTTTTCTAATGCAATAATAAGTCCAGAAAGCTGAGTTCAAAACGGCAAAAACGTCAAAGTTTTCCGGCGCTTCGTGCCGAGTCCAAAAATCTTTGTACATGTACAAAGACGGACCCGAAAAGTCTTTGTACATTGGGAAAAATCCTTGCCGAGTACAAAAAAATCACTGGTCAGGTCAGGTCACACATTTACATTACCCGACTATGCCTTGGACACGAAAAAACTACAAGAAACACCCTCGCTTTCTGGGGGACCCGCTTAAACGCTCCCAGCGCGACCCAAGGCTGAGCCAAAGAAAATTTCGTAAATTGAAATGTTGAAATGTAACGTTAAAACTTTCACAAAATCGGCCGAATTATGGTTCTAAACTCAGCCTAAAAACAGTTAATCAGCCTTTTCATACTTACAAACCATTACAAATTCTTGCTTTGAAATGCATTCTGAGCTTAAAAACGAAACGAAACGAAAAATTGCCGATAAATGGCACACACCTTTAATACGATGTCCAACAAGCGTTTAGAGTTTCAACAGATAAATAATATAATTCATTAAATCACTGAAGCACTGGAATATTTTGACTGCTTTAAACACAATGGTGGAACACTAAAACGAAAAATAATGGGGAATCGGCGCTAAGCGCCGAAAATTTTTGATATTTTGGCGTTTTTAGCTCAATTTTGGGCGCATTTCAACGTATATCTGCTGCTCAACAAATTTTCAAAAAGGGTTTTTGGAGGCGCCCCCGCCCCCTGGATCCGCGCCTGATTATTATTTATTGTTATATAGATCTAATGAATTTAAAAGCTTAAATGCAGCCGAGCGATAGCATTTTGCAAGCTGTGTTTAGAAGCGTTATGTTCTGCCACTGAAATCCAGCACTTCACATCACTTTAGTAATTTAATCACTATTTCTTCGTTGAATGAAACTGCGCATACTTGTTGAGCTTAATAGTAAAAGTGCGAAAATGATTGTGTACCACTTGTCTATTCTCTGCTTTGTTTGTCCTTTATTTACTAGTTTGTCTATTCTTTGCTTAGTTTGTCTTTCTCTATAAGGACACCTAATCCTATTTTAAATGAAAGAAATGGCCAAATTTTCTTATATTTTTGCGCATTTCCTGTTTTCTGAACTGCATCTTGTTGATAAGAAGGCCACAAATGGGGCTGAAAACGATAAGAATAAAACTTTCTATTGATACATCTTTTCGATATCATATTCGCAGCGACCCATTGCTGCGCTATGTAATTAGCAGAGGTCGAAAAACGCATTTCAGATCAGAAGTTTTGTGCAATGTAAGGAGTTAATCAATTTTAATGTGTTTTTCGGCTTGATTCAAAACCGAGATTTGGCTGATTTTGCGAAAATTTGAACATCACTATTTAACGATAAAATGCTTTTTTTAACAAAATTTTAAGGGACTGCTCGGGAACCCGATGGGAATGCTTGAGCCCGCCACCCCAGACTCCACCGTATCCGTAAAATCTCGTTGTACGTGTGCAACGAGATTTTAGGGAGAACAAGCCGGGTAAAAGGGTTAGAAATTTCTAAAAATTTCCGGCGTTTCGCACCGGCTTTAATTTGTCTGTTTTGTATAATTTAAGCGGTATAAATTGAGTTTAAAGTGCAAAAACGTCAAACATTTTTCGCCGCATAGCGCCACCAGTTACTGCTCTTTCTTTTTGTAAAGCTCCAGCAAGGCTTTTAAAAGCCTGAAGCACTCAAAATATCTTCAGACAAGTTAGTAATTCGCAGTTTTCTTGTTAGAAGCTTGAGCTGTCAAAACTATTTTGACAAATTTGATAATTTTCTGCTCTGTCAGACTATTAAAATTCACAGAGCTACAAAATATTACGGGCCAAAAATAACTCAATTTCTTGGAACTTTGTGCCAGTTATAATTTCCGAACTGTTTGTCAGTAGAAAGACCGTAAATTCTACATGAAAACGGTGGAAATTCCATAAATTGTCGGCACTTGGCGCCGCTTTACACTTTTTCATTTTTGATCGTCAGAAATCCATAAACTAGCTAGGCTACATTACTAAAGGTCTAAAAACCCAGTTTTACTATACTAACGTTACTGGCATTCAATACAAAAGTAGTCTTTTTTGTTCATGGCCCCCACCGAACCAAAATCTTGGCTACGCCTCTAATAACACTTGTAGCTGGCGCTGCAAAATACTGCTTAGCTATACACGCGAGAATCGACAAATTCTTCGACTTCTCTATCCACCATTGAAGCGGATCTTCGTCGTGAATTAAGCATTTCGATTTAATGTAAGCCTCCAGTTAAAAAATACATATGTAGATAATATTCAGTGAAAGTAAATTGTCAACTAGACGTAAATCTTGTTTAAACGAGCAGTCGCCAGATTGAAACGACTTCCTAAATAATTTATCTTTCGATTATATCGAATTTTGTTCCGGTGAAGACAGGCTATCAAAAGCGTGCATACTTTAACACAGGAACCGAGAACCGGAACATCCCTAATATGTACATAGCACGTGATCGTCCCATTCTCAACAACAATGTTTCATCATATCCTTTAGATTTGTTTTAATTTACCAACATTCCATCTTTTCATTTCCTTTAAGTTTTGAATCTTTCATAATTCTCTTAATAAAGTAATGTCAGGTTTAAACTTTAAGTTTCTCTCGGTTTGCAACTCTCGCTTAGCAAGCTTATTTTTCAAAACTATTTCAGAGCGAAGAGTCGTGTTGACAATGTGGATTAGACTGAAGTAAATGTTTATACGCATGATAGCATTTGAAAAGGAGCTAAAAACGGTCAGCTAAGGTCGAATGGCCGCGCTAATTGTCGTTTACGCTCGCACGCGTAGAATAAACCAAGAAAAACGCGCGCACCTCTATCTTCGTAGGCGTTTCTAAAAGATGGCGGCGGCGTTCGTCGCCGGCCGGCGCGAGGGTAGCCGTTGTTGTCCCAGCGTCCGCCGCGACGTCCGCTGGTCGAATCGAAACCGTCCGACTGCGACGCGTAGCGGCGCGCGGGCGCTTGCTCTTGGCGACCCAAAAATCGGTCACCGAAGCCTACAACTTCGAACTACGATTACTACGCTAATCGCGGAGTATACTAAATGTCTTATAATAAACAAAAGCTTAATTGAAATATCAACCGTTTGTCAAAAGCGACGAAAAATTCGAAAATCGGACCAGCGCTTAAACGGAAAGACCCGTAGGGTTAACAAATTTCGCGCTACGCGTTGCAACCGTCGAGCGTAAACTGCTTAAAAATTCGTTAGAAGTAATGTTTTACCTTTTTGTTTTGTCGAGTAGATTGAATTTCTGGAAAATGATTTACCGTTTCCTCAAGGCTGTCGCTTTACGACAGAAACCACCGCTTTTTAGTACATCGCACACCTCTTCGTACGTATTCAAAGATTTCCAAAAAGTCTTTGTACGAGCGAAATCTTCTTTTGTACATATATTTGGACTATTAAATATACGCATCTTACAATGCTACCAACAATTTATTACATATCCGCGACCCAAACGCAGTCGGTAAAGTGTTATTTAGACCTGAATTCGACTGAATATATTCATGAACTTAGCTGCGTGATTTTGGAAGCGCGAACATTTTTGCAAGATTCCCAAATGAAAAAGTGGAAAGTTCTCGAAGGGCATCCGAAAGACTGTCAGCAATGGATTCTAGCACACTTTTGAACCAATTATACCGAAATTTTCGGGAGCTTCGCGCCAGCTTTAATAATTTCGTATAACTTTTGTCTTCCGAGCAGCCAGAGTTTGAGAATGTCATAATGAATATATGAAGATTTTCTGACGCCCTGCGCGGAAGTATTTATTTATGGCGCCAACCGCTTTTCTAAGTGCACCTGAATTGAGTATAAAACGACGTAAACAATTCCCTAGCGGAGTCGAGTGTTCGTAAATCATTTGTGTGACCATTTTATAGGACATATTTTTTTGAATATCACTAAGATCGAGTTAAATTTTTTATTTTTCGAAATTTTTTTATTTCCAGCAGGAATTTAGAGCAGGCTGAGAAATACACAAAAGCGGCATTATTTTTGCCCGCCTACGCTTACGTAGTTGCCGAGATATATAATTTCAAAATTTTAGTCCCGCTAAATTCAGAGGTCCAGCTACGTGCCTAATTATATTAATTCGGCGCAACGAGTTTTCGATCAAATTTTTAAGCATAAAATTCGACTTAGAAAGCGAAAATATCTCCAATCACACAATCAGAACTGATAGAGCGATTGCAATATGCCGAATGAATCTCGTTATAGACACCAATCGCTTCTGAATTAAATTTAACATAAAGACAATGTCATTTTTATTTTTTATGTCACTTTTATCCTTAAATGACAAAAATCGGTGCAAAGTTGTCAAACATGTCTTATTTTCTGGATAAAATCTTTGAAAAATAGCACGGATAAACGCAAAAGATGTTTAAGTATATACAGGCCCGTGGACAGGGTGGGCGTGAGGGTGCCAAATGAAAAATTGGAAAAATGAAAAAGTGGCAAAGTGCGTCTGGAACACAGCAAAAACAGGTTTTCAGCGTCACTATTGAGCTAGTAAACACGAAATTTCGGCGCTTCGCGCCGGATTTATTGTTTGTCCAGTTTTGTCTTCTAAATCGCTAAAAATTGCTCAAATTTGAGTTAGACGTAGAGAGCGTCAATTTTTTCCAGCGTTGTGCGCCGGATTCATTGTTCACTTATAGTTTTTGCCTTCTAGCTCACTCAAAACAGCTCAAATTTGAGTTATGACATGGGAAACATGAAATTTTCCCGGCGCTTCGCGCCATATTTATCGTTTATATATGTTTTCTGTCTTCCAGCCTGCTCAAAACCGCTCAAATTTGAGTTTGAAACGCAGAATATGTCGAGCTTTTTCGGCGCTCGGCGCCGAATTATTCATTATCTGTATTCAGGGGCGGATTTAGGGAGGGGCGGGGGGGCGGCCGCCCCCCATTGGCCCAAAATATTGCGCAAAATTAAGCATTTTTGAGCGATTTTCGAGTTAAAACGGCTAATTTTTCCGCCCAAGTCGGGGTTCCGCCCCCTCTTAGGGGTACCGCCCCCTTAGGAAAATCCTAGATCCGCCACTGTCTGTATTGTTTTTCTCTGTAAACCACAAGGATTAAGTATAGAAATAATTCGTCGATTGTGATGAGAAATCAGTTTAAATGATAAATTTGCTGTATATCAATATGATATAAAGTGAAAACTTTTTAAAAGTTTACTTAACCATCATACAGATCTCGCCGAGACACGCTCAAAACTTCCTCTATTTTCACCAATCTCCTAATGGTTCTCGAGATATCTGGCCTCAAAAATTTTCGGCCCCTTCTCCCAATGCTCGGAACTACGTATAAAATTAAGTAGGATGTTCGGAGCAAAGCGCCGAAAAATTCTGGAAACCCAAAAAGCGCTAAAATTACAATCACTTAGCTTCAAGAAGCCTCTTCCCATCGTAGAAAGATGACACCAAAATTCTTTGTCGAGCCTGAAAATATTTGTCCCGTTCAAAAAACAGTGACAGAAAAACAGGCACACACGCACCTGAGGGGGAACTGGGGGGGTCTGTCTTCCTAAATTTAAACAACACGACTATTTTTCGCAAGTATCTCTAAAACAGAGTTGAAAATGTTTGAATCGCATTTCTTTGATAGTCGGAATAGATTTTTGGACACTTCCGAACGAAAAAGCTTAAAATTATCAAGCCCATCGCGCCGGCTTTGTCGTTTATGTACAATTTTTAGTCTTATAAACAGACCACGTTGTGGTAAAACGCGGTGAATATGTCAAATTTATTCAAAAATGCCTCACATTTCGGCAAAGCGACCCGTTTTCGAGCCATACGTATTTAGCGCCCACTTCTTTCTGCGATTTTAGTCCAAAAATCGAGGGCCATTTACCCAGTCCCTAAAGATGGTCCACTTAATTTTGCGACCCACCCGCATCACGATCGGAGTCCGGCCATCGATCGAAACGGCGACCGGTGTCGCGCTCCGTCGTCGGTGACGTTTGACGACGCCGGTTGTCAAAATCGCGATTGCCTCCGGCGACGTTGGTCGTCGACGGCAGCGGCGGAAAATCGTCGACGGCGTCGGCTCGTCGGCGATCAAATGGCGCAGCCGCGCCTCCTTTACCGCCGCGACGACCGCCGCGAAAGCCGCGATCGCCGTCGTTTGATTTTCTGTAATGTCCAACATTATATCACGCGCTAAACGCGCAGATAATCTACTGACGCGTAGCTACAGGATTCCTTACCGATACTTGGTCGTCCCGTCAGAAATTTTTTGACCCCCAGAATTTTGGCAAAATGTTGCATCACTTTGATATTTTCAGGTGTTTTTTGCCAAATATCACAAATTAACCCTAGGCTAAAAATAGCCGGCGACCCCTCTACCGCTTTTTCGACCGTTACTGGTATCTGTTAGGCGCGTAAAAAGAATCATCTGATTAAATGCGCAGGCTTTGAATAACATAAACGTAACGGGCTGAAGGAAAGCTTACTTTAAAGCACTCGGAGCGTCCATCTCCGGCGTCCTATTTCCGCCGCGTATATCGTAACCGTAAGCGTTGACGATTTCTCGGCGACTTTTCGGCGATTGTTCGTCGACGTCAAACAAATCGTGACGCCATTTTCTTTGACGGTCGACGAACGATAATCGACCAGGCGTGTCTTTTTCTCTGCCGTCGTTCATAGCTTCCCTGCCAAATTTAAATAAACGAAAACTTTTGTCTCGGCAAAAAAAGTGAATCAATTTAACCATCGATTTCAATTTCAATAGATGAACTCAGCGGCGGATTTAGGGGAGGGGGCGGGGGGCGGCCGCCCCCCCCATTTGTCCAAAATAGTGCGCAAAATTAAGCATTTTTGAGCGATTTTTAGCGATTTTTGGCTGAAAACGGCTAATTTTTCCGCCCAAGTCAGGGTTCCGCTCCCCCCCTTAGGGGTACCGCCCCCCTTAGGAAAATCCTAGATCCGCCACTGGATGAACTCTAATTAAATCTATAACTAGCAAAAGGGGAGCTCCGCTGCTCCTTTTGTTAGATTAAACTTTTTGTCAATAAGTCACATTCTTAATCACTACGCTCACCAAAATTTACAATGCCGGCTCAATAACTTTACAACGAATCGTTCCGTTTTGCTAAATTTACTGAAATTTTCTGCTGCATTTTTTCGCTAGTATGACGATAAGAGGACACTTTAAACTGCGCGGAAATAAATTAAAATTTGTCCACATTGTAAACGAACGTCAAAAGTTCCACATAAAATTAATCGTTAGAAGTAGAGAAATTTGGAACCGTGTCAGTCTTTTCGAAAGCCGTGGGGGTTTTCATTCGATTCAAACTGCGTCGCACGACGTTGCTTTACATGAACGGCATTCATAAGCCGATATTGCGGCTCACTGCTAGCTCATCCTCATTGATTTGTCACGTTTTTTAGCACTTTCCTTAATTTTCCGTGAAACCGTTTTTAACCGTTTTAAATCCCAGTTCAGTAATTTTGAGTAGTCCCGATTTGGGGTCCAGTATACCCCAGGGGCCAAAAATGAAAGTAACACCAACACTGCACTCCTGCAAAATGACAAAATCCAGAATTTTACGTTAACGTAAATTCTCTTCAAATTCTACCTTAAGGTCAGCCACAACCACATTAATGAATTCTTGAAATTAAATGAGCCGTAATTAGAGATATTTAAAAAAGATGAATCTTCAAAAAACATTTTCTTATGGTTTTTCGTTAATTTACACTGCAGTATAAACTTGTTTACAACAGTCAGTGGCGCATTAAAACTTGGTCTAGGGTAGCTTTAAAAATTTGCTCCACGATAATTACATGAACAGCAAGAGCCGCCAAAAGTTTTCATGGCAATCCGTCGTTTCCAGGTTTCAAGAGCCCGATCGAGCCATCTTGATAAAAAAATTCAGAATCAGGGCCCGGAATACCAATTGAGCCAAAATATGGGTATCGCTGTATCATACAGTAAAAACTTTTTCCACAAACACACAGAGGCGTAGCCAGGATTTTGGTTCGGGGGGCATAAACAAAAATTTTTTAAGACTACTTTTCCATTGACTGCCAGTGACGTTATGTATAGTAAAACTGAGTTTTTCGACCTTTAGTAGTGTAGCCCAGTGTTTTTTTTACTGTACAAGGTCCGTTTGTACATGTACGAAGATGGTCCCCAAAGGTCTTCGTACATTTTGTAGACACAAATTTTTGAGTGCTATAATATGGTACGGTAGCGATTTTAGGGTGGTAAAAACAGTTATTCGACTTTTGGTAGTATATTTTAGCTGATTTCTGGGTCTCTAAGGGCAAAAATCACTAATAACAGTCTTAAAACGGCACGAAGCGCCGAAAAATTTGACATTTTTCCTTTTGAAATGCAATTTCCGCCAGTACACAATTAGTCATTTCGGCGCGAAGCGCCGAAAATTTTTACGAATTTTAGACCTTTTTTGCAGTTTTTGTCTTCCAAAAATCTTTGTATCTGTACAAAGACGGTCCTGAAAAGTCTTTGTACATCGGGAAAAATCTTTGCTGAATACAAAAAAACACTGATGAAGCCTTGCTAATTAATAGGTTTCTGACGATCAAAAATACAAAAAGTGTAAAGCGGCTCGAGGTGCCGAAAATTTTTAGTATTTTTACCGTTTTCGTGAAGAATTTACGGCCTTTCTATTGACAAACATTTCGGAAATAATAAGTGGCGCAAAGTGCCGAGAAATTTAGTCATTTTTTACCGCCCTTAACATTTTGTAGCTCTGTGAATACTAATAGTCTGACAGAGCAGAAAATTATCAAATTTGTACAAAACAATTTTGACAGTTCAAGCTTCTAACAAGAAAATTGCGAATTACTAACTTTGACTAAAGATATTTTGAGTGATTCAGGCTTTTAAACGCAATTCTGGAGCTTTACAAACAGAAAGAACAGTAACTGGCGGCGCTATGCGCCGCAAAATTTTGACGTTTTTGCATTTTAAACTTAATTTACACCGCTTAAATCATACAAAAAAAGACAAATTAATGCCGGCGCGAAACAACGGAAATTTTGAGAAATTTCTAACTCTTTTACCTGGCTTGTTCTCCCTAAAATCTCGTTGCCTATGTACAACGAGATTTTACGGTTGCGGGGGTCTGGAATGGCGCGTTCAAGCGTTCCAAGCGGGGTCCGGGGCAGAGTCACGGAATATTTTGTAAAAAAAGCATTTTAATTTTAAATAGTAACGTTAAAATTTTCGCAAAATCGGCCAAATCTCGGTTCTGAATCAAGCAAGCCCAAAAACACTTAAAATTGAAGAACTTCATTGCACAAAACTTCTGAGCTGAAATGCCTTTTTTGACCTCTGCTAATTACATAGCGCAGCGACGGGTCGCTGCCAATAAGATATAGAAAAATGTATCAATGAAAATTTTGTCCTTACCGTTTTCAGGCCCACTCGTGGCCTTGTTCAGAAAACAGAAAATGCGCAAAAAAAGATAAGAAAATTTGGCTATTCCTTTAATTTAAATAAGATTATGTGACCTGTAAAGAAAGACAAACAAAGTAAAGAATAGACAAACTGGTACACAAAAGACAAACAAAGCAGAGAATAGACAAACTGATACTTAATCATTTTTGCAGCTCAAAAAGCATGCGCACTTTCAATCAACGAAGAAATAGTGCATTAAATTACTAAAGTGATGTGAAGTGCTAAATTATTTTAGCTGATTTAAGCTTTTATGTATATTCATTAGATTATATAACAATAAATAATAATGACTCGGCGCGTAGCGCCGGAAAATTTTGACGTTTTTGCCTTTTTGAACTCAGTTTTCTGGGCACACTTTATTGCAACAGAAAAATCAACAATATTTCTGGAAAAATTTCGGGGGGGGGCATGTGCCCCCCATGCCCCCCCTGGCTACGCCTATGCAAACACACACACACACACACATAGACAACTCTAATTATATTACCCTTAATCGTAAAAACTGAAGATCAATCATGTTATTTTCTCGTTCTTTATAGTTTAGACGGAACGCATGTAAGCCATAAATAAGAGTATTTTTTTAATTTTGTCACAATCGAAATAGTCGCTTTGCTCCCTGTTTGCAATAAAAAGTTAAATAGATGACAATTGAACAACCAACATGCGGCAAATTGTCGAGAAATTTTTATGTCATATTTGCTAATCTTTCGTATTATCACTATTTAGCCCTTTCCAATTTACAGCTTTCCCTTACATTTCACTCATCCTGTGTAATCCGTAATAAGGGCACCTGTAGTTTTTTAAGCCGTTTTGTCAACAGAAACTCTGTCTTGCAATACGTATCCAAATATTGTTAAGGAGTGGTTATCAGAAACTATCAACTACTCCACAATTTAGATTAGTTATTCATATTATGTTAACCACCATGACCACCAGAACGTGCAGCTTAGGATATGGATAACTCGCCCCAGGGATATTGATAAATCGCCCTCTATATTTTGCTTCCACACAATCTCCCCCAAAATCAACACCCTCACAACTCGTGCCCCCCTCACAACTCGTGCCCCCCGCACAACTCAGCCCCAGGTATATGGATAAGTCGCCACATATTTTGAAAAAAATCACTTTTTGCAATGCTATGGAAGTTCAATAAATTCATAGTGTAAACTTAACACATCACTTGCCCCCCCCTACAAAACTCACCCCTAGGGATATGGAAAACACGTCCCCCACACAATCCCCTCCGACTACAACTCGCCCCTACACAGAACCAAATCCTAGCAGATAAAACGGATGAAAATCAATAACTTTCTTCTAGAGCTGTGCCGGGGCCGCCTTTTTTGCTGGGGCCGGGGCCGGGGCCAATAATAGCGTGCTTTACCATGCTCATAGTACGACCCTGCCCTACCCCTTTTATGTACCTATGCATATATTCTTGCTTGTAGATATGCACGTCAAGTGTTAATATTTGTTGGGATTACAAGATATAACAGAACATGGTCATTGGAGGATCTAGATTCCCCCAGAATTCACATTCCCCCCCAGAAAAAATCCGCTAGACCCCCCAGAAATTGATTTTCAGAATTTTTTCTGTTTTTCTGCGGTTTTTTATGCTAATGGATAGCTCTCATTGAGAAACGCGAGAAAAGGGTGTTTTTTCGCTCTACCATATATTATCAGGCACTTTTTGAATTTTGGACTCCCTAGAATTTTTGAGCTGCCCATGCATGGATTTAACTCCTCTGACTTGGATGCGTTTTTCAATGTGCTTTACTTTGCACTTTTCTAGGCTTACTATTCTATTTGTTCTGATAGACGTAGCTGTCTGCTACCAAGCAATCTGGAAATGCTCGTCTATATGAATTGCAATTTAAAATATGTCAATTTTGATTATTAATTAGAAATTTGCACCAATCTGACATAGTGAAATAAAGATTTGAATTAGCAAGATCTGTGCCTGGCCCCGGCACAGCTCTACTTTCTTCATAAGTGCTTCAAATTGACCAGAAGCATTGTAATAACGTAGCTTTAACGCTATTTTAGCGCTTTGGCGTGGGAAAGCTCAATTTTTGATTGTCCCCAAGACCGGCTGCCCCTTCCAGATCGGGCATGCTTTTCGGCGCTCAGCACCGTTTACACATTTTTTGACTATATTTTGTCCGATTACTTGATGTTTTTTTTAAATTTTCCAATTTTTTTTGTTTTTGTCGTGTACCCATCGTTTTTTGGGATAAAGTAGGCATTTTTTAAAAATTATTTTGACCTGATCCCAAGAATTCCCATGCTGTACATTAGAGATGTGACAGGCCCCGGCTCCGGCGCTGGGGCCCAGGCCCCGGGCTGGAGACCGGCTGGCCCCGGCGCCGGGGCCTGTAAAAACGATGAAAAATTAATGAAAATCGAACAAAATTAATCTTTTTTGCCGAATTATGCAACATAATATTTATTCATTCGCAAAAATAAGCTAAATTTCGTTAAAATTAAGCTTAGGCTACTGTTGTGTTTCGCTTCAGGTAATCTAATAATCAAAATTTGAGTGAGCATTTAAACAATTCGATACATTCTTGAATAGCTTAGCTCAATTAACAATTTTTATTGCGAAAATAAGCACGTTTGACCGATAATTCTTAGACAATAAAGTTTAAAATGCAAGGGACTTTCACCAGTGTCTGTAAAATTGTTTTATAAATCGATGTACATATGTACTTATGTACCTTAAAAATGCTAGGGTACGGCAACTTATTTTATCATCCAGATAGAATTCGTTTGCTTTAATATATGCGATTTTTCACTAATTTCGGGCGCTGTGCGCCAAATAATAGAGCAAATAACTTTATTTTGGTGTAGTTTTCAATTAATTTTTTAAATATTATTTTAATTTGATTATGCATGTTCCCTAATCTTGGTAAATGATTTTTCGTCGCACAAGCATTTTTCGCCCCAATGATTTTGTTGATGTTCTGGAGATAAGTTTTTTCAAGCATGTAAATAATCTCTGGGTTACTTATTTCTCGTGCAATGTAATCGTAATCTTTTGTATTGTACTGTTTTGCTCGTCTATTTCTTTCATCGAATCAGCATAAATACCATAGAAAAGTCATATTCTGTTCAGCTTAGCTTATTGTTTTCTATGCCTAACAGCTATATTCACAATTATTTATTAATTTTTTGTTTATTTCTCTTTTATCTGCTTATTTTTAAGTCTTTAATTCATTAAAGCAATATGTAATTGCTTACAATAGTAATACTAAGATGTTAGGTCAGTATAGAAATAATGTGGATGCTTGGTATAGCTTAGTAAGTATAGGGTATATGTTTTGTACAGGCCCCAGCCAGTGCGCCGCGCCCCAGCCCCGGCAAAAAGAGCGGCCCCAGCACATCTCTACTGTACATGTATGGTTGTGGGGAGCAAGCAAGCATTCGATTAGCTATAACTGTTGACATTGACAATGACGAAAAATTTCAACAAATTAAATGCTGCAGGTTTTCAGCTCCTGTGAATTCGACCAAATCCTCCATGATTGGATACTACATAATTGCGATTGAGTTGGGGGCTAGCTGTGCGGTGGGCACGCTGTGGGAGGGGCGAGTTGTGTGGGGGCAAATTGTGTAGAGTGAGTTGTGTGGGAGCGAGTGGTGGGGGGTAATAGGGGACGAGTTGTGTGGCGATAGTTGTAATGGGAGCCAGTTCTGGAGGGCGAATTGTGGGGGGGAGTGGGTGAGTTGTGGGGAAGAGGGCGAGCTGTGTGGGGGCGACTTAAGCGGGGGCTAGTTATGGAGAGAGCGAGTTCTGCAGGGGTCGATTGTGTGGGAGAGAGTTGTAAGGATAAGAGGACGAGTTATGGCTGAGAGCGAGTTGTGGGAGGCGAATTGTAGGCGCGCGGTGCGAATTATAGGGGAAGGGCGAATTATCCACAAATCGTGCAGCTTCAGCTAAATAGATTTCCATAGTCACTATACAACTTATTATATTTTGCTTACTTATTACACGCCGAGTGGTTAATACTTTAACCTACGGATCTGAAGGTCCCAGGTTCGATTCCGCCTCGATACAGTTCTTTTCGGCAGGCCAGCACAATTTTTCATCCCTCCGGGATCGTTAAATAAGAAGCTGCACTTGTGTGGCGGGGGTTAAAACCCTTGGGACCTGCGCACCTTGCGTTATCTAACTGGAAGCATCTTCGGATACATGGGTAAAAGCCACTTTGGGTGTAAAGCCCGGCCTTCAACCTAACTTTTCTTACTTAAACTATTCTGCTTAATTATCCCACTCTTGCGACGATTAAGGGGACTGTAAACTGCGCAGCAAGTTATGTAAAATTAGACGCTAGAAGCAGAGATATTTCAAATTGCATTATTTATTTTTGAAAGCCATGAATTTAAAGCTTTCAATTGTTATACACCAAATTTGGCGTGCATTGCTTTACGTCATTCAAAACAGTCTCCATATTTGATATATTGGCTTGCTGTGATCTAGATACCGACGATGAATCATGCTTCTCAGAGCCTTTTCTAAGTTTCCCGTAAACCTGTCCTCTACGTGTTTAGGACTTTGAATAGCAAATTTGGAATCAGGGGCGCAATAAACCCCAAGGACCAAATTAAGCAAGTAAAATTCAAACTATGCTTCTGCAAAGATGCCAATTGCTGCGATTTGAGTAATTTTGCAGAATATACTTTATAAAAATCATTTTTCTTACGGCTTTTAGACACTTAACACTTCAGTATAAAATGGTTTATGGTTTACACCACTGGATAACGCATCAAAAGCTAGTCTACGGCTGCGTAAAATGTTTGCCCTGCGGCAATTATAAACGCCTATGGAGTTACAAAATCTATTTTGACTGAACCGTCAATTTCGAGTTTTAGATGCATGATCGGGTAATTTTGATGCAAAATTTGGCATCAGGGGCTCGGAATACCCCTTGGGCCAAAATATGAGGAGCACTTTATTATACAGTAAAAACTTTTTTCTTGCACACACACACAAGTTGATATTAGATATTAATTTTGAGTTGTGTGTGTGTGTGTGTGTGTGTATGTGTGTGTACATTTTTGAATGCAAAATTTTTCTTAATATCCCAAATCGCAGCAGATAAATTTCATTGAAATTCTGATTGTTTCTAAATTATGTCCCGACAGACCTTACTGTAAAATTTAAAGAAAATTCAAGGATTTTAAGATACAAGAGCCCAAACCATCCATACCGTAAAATTTCTGTTTTTGTCGTTTTGTAGGAGCACAGCTCGGGTGTTAATGTCCTAATTTGGCTCCTGGGTTTATTTGACCTCCGATTCATAATCGACTGCTCAAAATTATTGAACTGAATCTTAAAACGACTAAAAAGGGTTTAAGAGAAGGTCATAGGAAGTTCTGAAAACCACGACTTATCAATGAGTGCGAGCTCGAAATGAGCCAAAATATCAACTTATGAATGCTTTTGGTGCAAACTAGTTGCGTGCGACACAATGCAAGTCCAATAAGAGCAGCAAACGCCCGGCTTTCGAAAAGGCTGAAACGATTTCAGATATATCTACTTCTACGGCTTAATTTTTCGCGGGACTTTCTGCGCTCGTTTGCTATGCTGACTGGATGACTTGGTACAATTTTATTTTTGCATACTCTGCAAAAGGGGAGCGAAGCGACCCATTTGCAAAATAAGTTGATCTAGCGAAAGCCAGTATTAGTTAAATTTTCATATGTAACTTATCCTATCTTGAGAAACCGCAAATGAGTAAGGTGATTTCCTGCGATCAACGTGCATGCTTGGCCTTTATATAAGAACGAGCGAAACATCATTCCTACGGGTTTAACTCCGAAATGCAGAACACGAGAATTCTGGGGAGGTAGAATAAAATCTTCGAGTGCATTTTGGACCCAAAAATAGTGGGTGGGTACACGTCAAAAGCATCGTTTTTCAGCGTTTCTGGCGATGCTCTAACTTTTAAAGCATAAAAACATAGGGAATTCCGAAACAAATAAAAAAATCGAACAAATTGAACATATATGGTCAAAACATGAGTATCAGAGGCGTAGCCAGGATTTTGGTTTGGGGGCATACACAAAACTTTTCTAAGACTACTTTTGCATTGAATGCCAGTAACGTTTTAGGAACAAAGTAGAATAAAAATGATAACAATATCAATAACAGATAAAATAAACGAGATAAAAATAGAGCAAAAATGAAAACAAGTTGAACATGAAAGAACAGAAGAATAACGGAAAGACTAAAATAAATTGATCAAAAGACAAATGAAACACAGATTAAATGCGTACATAACATACACGTTACAGGGTGGATGGGGGATCCCGCATTCGAAGTTAGTTGTCCCCTATCCCATCGAGTCAGAAAATTTTCAACCCCCTCCGATTTTTGAAAAAAAATTGATTTTTTGTCCATTTTTAGGCGTTTTTTTGGCCGTTTTCGGCCCAAAATTGTAGAGCAATAACCCCCCCCCTCCGTCATAAAATGGACGGGGATCCATACCTGGGGAATGGTTGGTCTTACCGTTGATCACGGGAGCAAAAAATTTTGGTTGGATTGATTTTCAGGAAGGGTTGTTTTGTTGTTGGAATTTACCCCACGACTTTCAAATAAATAGTGAATTTCTATGTGCATTATGTTTCTTTGCTTTATCAGTCGAAGTATGGGGAGACCTTTATCGGTTTTAATAATAGCATTCGCTAAGCAGAAACAGCTAAAATTTTTTGGAGTATGTGTGTTACGCTTATCAATAAATTTTGCAATGGTTAAGGTAAAGTGGATCCACATTTTCTTATAAATTTTGCATCATAACGTGCGATCAAATTATCAGTTAAGCAATCAACTTTATTATATTATTGCTCGTACGCAAAGGAATACAAAGTTGCATTTTCTTGAGGAGTATTGTGTGACCAGTTATCCATTTTTAGCAGTCAATTCAGTTAAGGTATTTTGCGCAGATCAGATTTTACTTGTTTAGTTGCTTGTTTGAGTATTTAGCCGGTTGGTTTGGCTGGTTGTTTGGATGGTTGGCTGATTATTTGGTATGTATTTGATTGATATGAATTGGTTAATAGGTTAATTGGTATGCATTGTCTTACGTTATATATTTCCACTTCTTGCGCTTCAATATATTTTGATTCTATTTTGCATTTGTCTTTGAATTTTTTTACTTAAAAATCTTGTTGATACTTGCAGCCTCGATCGTTGATACGGGGTTGATTCGGGTCAAACAGATTGCCCAGGTGTGCGGGGACCCTCACCTGAAATTTCAAGCCGTTACACGTTATAACAGAAACTACCTGACTGGAAAATTGTAAAAAATATCGTCCGATCTCTAGCGGAAACAAAAGAAGTCTAAGTGACAGAAAATAAACTCAGAAAAATACGAAATCTGAAATCTCTATAGACAACGATGAGAACGAAGTAACACAATCAAAACTTAAAAGCGAACAGTAAATTCGATATTTCAGAGATTTTCAATAAGTTTACCTTGCTCTAATGAAATAAAATGAAGAAACGAAAATTAATATCTAAAGACTATAAGTAGTCTGAGAATATATATGAAAAATAATTAAAAATGAAGAATATTTTAATTTTTAAGTGGAACTGAATTCAACTTAAAATCTGAGATCTAAATCTATGCAAATAAATACTAACCCGTCAACTTCGCGTCGATCGTGCTCAAAATATGCACCTTTGGGAACAAACGTTGGGCTATCAGGGTTTTGCAGCTCACCAATCGACTTTGCCTGTTGTGCCATTTCAACGTGTTCGTCAGAGGCCAATGTCACCGCAGCGTCTTCAACCGACCATTTCCCCTGCAACCAACAGACATAAATAATGTGCCGCGAATTAGGAGATTCGGAATTTTGAGACTCGCTGCACGAGATACATACATAAACTCGGAAAAATATGACTTTTTAAACGTTATGTTGGGCTATTTTTGGTCTTTTTAGACTTAGTCACCCCAAAAGTTGGTGTTGGTCCCAGTGATCGACCGGGCTCAAAAATACCGGGCCTGGACCCGGGCCCGGGCATGGGCTTTGCTGCCGGGCTTGGTACCGGGCCCGGACCTGGGCTTATTACTAACAACATGCCTTGCTTCCAATATGTTATGCATAAGATACATATTTAGACCGATTTTACATTTGTTATTTGTCAAACGCAAGGCTTACTGCTGTATCAAGAAGATTTTTGAATTCTAAGCTCTGTTAATTGTTCAATCTTTCTACAAATAAATTAAGTAGTTAGCAAGGATTTTGGTAGCATTATTCACGCAAGAACAAAGTTTTTAATACAATAGCGCGCAATTCCATTATTAAAATGCACGTGCAACTAAAACACGATTTGAAAAAGCACAAGTTTCATGTAGATATTTAAAGGAAATTGAGCATTAAATTTATGCATTCAGACATAACAGCGACTATGATATGGCCGGATAGAAGATATGCTGTTTGGATTTTAGAACTCAAACTATAGCGTACATTGACGTCAATTGAAATTCTGTAGTGTATAGGATAGGACATGTATGGAAGCCATAGGCATAACCAGGGGGTATTGGGGGCACATGCCCTCTCGAAATTTTTGAGAAATTTTGTTGATTTTTCGAGTGTAATAATTGTGTCCAGAAAATTGAGTTGAAAAAGGCAAAAAGTCAAAAATTTTCCAGCGCTTCGCGCCGAGTCTTTATTATATTTATTGTTATATAGATCCAATGAGTTCAAAAGCCTAAATTAGCTAAAGTAATCGATCAATTCACATCACTTTAGTTATTTATTGCTCTATTTGTTCGTTGAATGAAACTGCGCATGCTTGTTGAGCATAAGAGTAAATGTGCGAAAATGATTGTGTACCAGTTTGTCTATTCTTTTGCTTTGTTTGTCTTTCTTTACAAGGACAGGACACATAATCTTATTTTGAATGAAAGGAATGGCCAAATTTTCTTATGTTTTCGCGCATTTTCTATTTTCTGAATTATATCTTCTTAATAAGAAGGCCACAAATGGGCGTGAAAACGATCAAAACAAAATTGTCATTGATCCATCTTTTTTATATCTTATTGGCAGCACCCTTTGCTGCGCTTTATATACTTAGCAGAGGTCGAAAAGCGCATTTCAGCTCAGAAATCTTTTACAATGTAGGACTTCATCAATTTTAGGTGTTTTAGGCTCAATTTAGAACCGAGATTATGCCGATTTTGCGAAAATTTTAGCGATAGTATTTAACATTAAAGTGATTTTTTTACAAAATTTTCTAGGGGACGATTGAGCGCACCACCGCAGCCCCCTCCCCCGCCGTAAAATCTCGTTGTACACGTGCAGCAAGATTTTAGGGAAGACGAAATAGAAAAAGGGTTCGCTGAAATTAATTTGTCTGTTCTGTATGATTTAAGCGGTATAAATTGTGGTTAAAGAGCTAAAAGTCAAAATTTTCCGGCGCATGGCACTGCTGGTTATTGTTCTTTCTTTTTGTAAAGCTTCAGCATTGCGTTTAATAGCCTAAATCAGGCAAAAAAAAGTTTCAAAAAATTCCGGCGTTTCGCGCTGATTAACATTTTTGTATTTCTGATTGTCAGAAACCCATAAATTAGCTAGGCTACACTACTAAAGATCGAAAAACTCAGTTTTATTATAGGTACATAACGTTACTAACATTCAATGCAAAATTAGTCTTTAAAAATTTTTTGTGTATGCCCCCCGAACCCAAATCCTGGCTACGCCTCTGATTGAAGCGTTGTACAGAAGATGAATGCACATATGAAGTTGACATGTATATGATAATGAGCAGGTGGGCAGAAGTAAGGCAAATGGATTTAAATAGAATCACAGGCTAGCAAATTCATAAGAAATACAGACAACAGCTGAAATAGTAAACGTCTAAAATATTAACAATAATTATTTGAGGCCCGGTTGAGGCCCGGTGGTTTTCAGCCAGGCCAGGGCCTGCTATGACCGGCTGGGCCCGGTCCGGGCCCGGGTACCCGGTCGATCACTGGTTGGTCCCCCCAATATAGCATGGCCAGCTACATACCTGCAATCGTATCGCATTGCCGAAAGAGCATAGGTACCCTTCAATGAGTCAGTCAATCAAATTACTAGCAAGAAATAATGCTCCGTTGGAACTAGAGCTGCACACGGGTACCCGAACGGGTACCTGAGTACCCAGGTATATATCCGGGTACCCGGGTAGAAAATAATTTTACTACCCGGGTATCCGAATCCTCTAATATAAAATGGAAAATTAGCATGTAGTTATGCAATATGTGCTAAGAATTGAATTAGAAACCTAGAAACATATTGCTTCTAAAGTGCGACTGAATCACAATGTAAATGTGATTTGATATAATCAACCGTAAAATGTTAAATAAGCGAGTCTCTTAATATCTCCTATTATCACAATATATTGCGCATACGGTCTAGGCATATTCCATTATTCAGCTCTTTAGTTACATTATTTTATTTGTGCCGAATTCTTCTTATTCTTCATTGTAAACAAATTTGAACAAGAAATTATCTGTTAGCGACGCTTTTTTAAAATGCATTCACTTCTGTGACCATTATATAAATTTAAACTGCAACTTTTATTCACATCGTGTGCGCAACTGATTTATTAGACCTGGTTCAAAGCCTATCGATGTTCCAAATGCAGTCAGCCATAGGCGTAGCCAGGGGCATTGGGGGTACCTGCCCCCCAAAATTTTTCAGAAAATATAGTTAATTTTTTTGTTGCAATGATGTATGTCCAGAAAACTGAGTTCAAATAGGCAAAAACGTCAGAATTTTCCGCGCCGAGTCATTATTATTTATTGCTATATAGATCCAACGAATTTAAAAGCTTGAATCAATTAAAATAATCCAGCACTCCACATCACTTTAGTAATTTAATGCACTATTTGTTCGTTGAATGAAACTGCGCATGCTTGTTGAGCATGATAGTAAAAGTGCGAAAATGATTGTGAACCAGTTTGTCTATTCTCTGCTTTGTTTGTCTTTTGTGTACCAGTTTGTCTATTTTTTGTTTTGTTTATCTTTCTTTACAAGGACACATAATCCTATTTTAATTGGAAGGAATGGCCAAATTTTCTTATGTTTTTGCACATTTCTTGTTCTATGAACTGCACTTTGTTAATTAGAAGGCCACAAATGGGCCTGAAAACGGTAAGAACAAAATTTTCATGGATACATCTTTCTATATCTTATTGGCAGCGACCCGTTGCTGCGCTATGTACCTAGCAGAGGTCGAAAAACGCATGTCAGATCAGTATGTGCAATGTAGGAGTTCATCAATTTTAAGTGTTTTTAAGCTTGCTTCCGAACCGAGATTTGGCCGATTTTGCGAAAATTTTAACGTTACTATTTAACATTAAAATGTTTATTTACAAAATTTTCCGGACTCTGCCCCGGATCCCGCTCACCTTCTCAGACGTCCCGCAGCCATAAAATCTCGTTGTACATGTGCAACGAGACTTTAGGGAGAACAAGCCAGGTAAAAGGTTTAGGAATTTCTAAAATTTCCGGCGTCTCGCGCCGGCATTAATTTGTCTGCTTTATGTCTTAAGCGGTATAAAATGAGTTTAATGTGCAAAAGCATCAAAATTTTCCGGCGCATAGCGCCGCCAGTTACTGTTCTTCCTTTTTGTAAAGCTCCAGCATTGCGTTTAAGAGCCTGAATCACTCAAAACATCTTCAGTCAAAGTTAGTAATTCGCAGTTTTCTTGTCAGGAGCTTGAATTGTCAAAACTGATTTGTACAAATTTGATAATTTTCTGGTCTATCAGATTAGTATTCACAGAGATGCAAACTGTTAAGGGTGGAAAAAATGACTAAATTTCTTGGCACTTTGCGCCACTTATGAATTCCGAACTGTTTGACAATAGAAAGGCCGTAAATTCTACACGAAAATGTTTATGCCCCCCAAACCAAAATTCTGACTACGCCTCTGCAGTCAGCTCCAGATAGACTTAGACTTGTTTTTGAATAAATTTTCATTTCCGGTTGATTTCAAAATTGCTTTTTGTCAATGTGATTTCCTGCTTCAAATTTTTTAATGACGCTATGAAGATACAAAACCTGCTTCACAATGTTTTGCTTTGAATTATGAAAATGACTTAAATTTCAATAAATGCATACGAATTCTTCAGATTAAAGCCTTGATTGTATTTAATCTTGCATTAATTTTTCAATAATTTTACTGCTTAAATATCACTTTGCCCTAGACCTCACAGTCAACCGTAAATCAACGATGTTCACTGCATTCTCTTTTATCTAAGGTCCTACCCGGGTATACCCGGGTACTCCGAATTACCCGGGTACCTGGGTAATGAAATAGTCGGGTACCCGGGTAGTAAAATTTGCAAAGTGTGCAGCTCTAGTTGGAACAAAAAAAACGAATATACATAAGATTGAGGATTATTAAAGATTTTTAAGGAGGTGACTAGGAAACAGCTACCCATGTATGCAGGGGCGGATTTAGGGGAGGGGGCGGGGGGGGCGGCCGCCCCCTCATTGGCCCAAAATAGTGCAAAGTGATTTTCGGGTAAAACGGCTAATTTTTCCGCCCAAGTCAGGGTTCCGCCCCTTAGGAAAATCCTAGATCCGCCACTGCATGTGTATGTATATGCCCACGAAATCTGTTAAAAATCAGACTTTCTCTAAGCAATGCGGAAAATCGAAGTATATTCTGTGGCCTCTGAAAAATGTAACCTTCTCTCAATATTTTTCAATGCTTCACAAAAGAGTGTATAAAGATAATCTAAAATGTTAACTTTTTGTGAATTGTTTGCAAGTTGCAACACACTGCTTTGTGTCATTGATAGAAAACTACAGTAGTCGCCATGAAAGATGACGTGCCATCACCCTCAGAATTATAATGGATGGTGCGTCGCGAGCGCCGCATATACGTCCATCATACGCCATCATCTCTTTTATTCTATTCAGCGCCATTAACCTCCATCATCCCATTAATCTGGTGATGCAGATGGCAGCAATTTAGCTATTAATAGCGCCAACAAGGAAGCGCGCACGTGAATGCTGGCGCTTCCTTCTTGTTGGTGCTATTAATAGCTAAATTGCGCCGTCCACATTGCCAGATTAATGGGCATGATGGAGGTTAATGGCGTGAATAGAAAAAGAGATGATGGCGCATGATGGACCTAACGTAGCGCTCGCTACGCACCATTGGCGCGTCATCTTTTCATGGCAACCACTGTAACTGCAATTGTATTTATAGCAGTGTTTTTTTGTACAAGGTCCGTTTGTACATGTACAAACATAGTCCCCAAAAGTCTTTGTACATTTTGTACATGCAAATTTTTGTATACTACAATATGGTACACAGTAGCGATTTTAGTGTGGTAAAACAGGGTTTTCCGACCTTTTGTAGTGCATTTTAGCTAATTTCTGGGTTTCTGACGTCAAACATTACTAAAAAATTCTTTTGAACGGCGCAGAAGCCCCGAAAAATTTGACATTTTTCCACTCTAAATGCAAATTCTGTCATTATAAAGATAAATATAGGACAATCAATAACTCATTTCGGCAAAGGCGCCGAAAATTTTTTGGAATTTCACACCTTTATACAGTTTTTCTCTTCCCAGAAATCTTTGTACATGTAAAAAGACGGTTCTGAAAAGTTTTTTACATCGGAAAAAATCGTTAAAACAGGCTTTTACCGTACATTTGAGCTAGTATACTCTAAATTTTCCGGCGCTTCGCGCCAGATTTATTGCTTATCTATAGTTTTATCTTCTAAACCGCTATAACTCACTCAAATTTGAGTTGGACACAGAGAGCATGTGAATTTTTTTTCGCCGGCTTCATGGATCAGCAATAGATTTTGCCTTCTAGTTCACAACAAACAGGTCAAATTTAAGTTATAACCAGTGTTTTTTTTGTACGAGGTACGTTTGTATATACCTGTACAAATATGGTCCCTAGAAGTCTTTGTAGACACAAATTTTTGGGTACTATCATATGGTTCAGTGACAATTTTAGTGTAGTAAAAATAGAGTTGTTCGACCTATAGTAGTGTACCTATTTTAGCTGAGTTCTGGGTTTCTAAGGAGAAAAATTTCTAATAATCCTCTCGAAACGGCGCGAAGCGCCGAAAAATTTGGTATTTTTCCTCTCGAAATACAATTTCTGCCATTATAAAGGTATATAAAACACACAGTTACTCATTTCATCGTGAAGCGCAGAAAAGGTGTGCGAATCCCAGCTTTTTTGCAGTTTTGTCTTCCAAAAAACTTTTGTACATGTACAAAAACAGTCCTAAAAAGTCCTTGTACATCGAAAAAAATCTTTGCCGAATACCAGTGATCGTATCGGGTCAGATTTTCATCCCCGATCGGGGTCGGGATCGGGATGAAAAACCCCGGTTTTTGGGGTCGGGTCGGGATTGAAGATTAACAATTAAGATTGTATGATTACATACCAATTTGAAAAGGATTGAAACGATACCTTCACTTGTTTGTAGAGCATACTAATAAAGCTGGTTATGTTCAATATTTTATTTTCATTCCAAGTTCAAGCATGGTTTTAGCAATTCAGCATTACTTTCAATTTTAATCACTAATCGCTCTCACTTTTTCGTATTCTTCCACAGTTTTTTCATAACAGTTTTCTATGGCGCAGTGATTGTAGAGGAGCCAATGGCGAAAATTTTCGAAATTTTTACCGTTTTCATGTAGAATTTATGCCTTTTTATTGAAAAACAGTTCGGAAATCATAAGTGGCGCAAAGCATCGAGAAATTCAGTCATATTTTACCGCTTCCTAAGACAATAATCGGCGGTGCTAAGTGCAGGAAAATTTTGACGTTTTTACTCTTTAAACTCAATTTATACCGCTTATATCATACAGAACAGATGAATCTAATTGCAGGCGCGAAGCGCCGAAAATTTTAAAAAATCCCTAACCCTTTTACCTTTTCTGTCCTCCTAAAAATCTCTTTCAACATGTAGAACGAGATTGTACGGTTAGGGTCTGAGGTGGCGCGCTCAAGCGCCACCAGCGAGGTTCAGAGCAGAACCCCCGAAAATTTTGTAAAAAAGCACTCTAATTTTTAATTAGAAAAGTTAAAATTTTTGCAAATTAGCAAAATCTCGGTTCTGAATTAAGTCCAAAAAATCTTAAAATTGATGAACACCAACACTGCACAAAACTTCTGAGCTGAAATGCGTTTTCCGACCTCTGCTAAGTATGTATCGCAGCAACGGGTTGCAACCAATAAGTCATTGAAAGATGTGTGAATGAGAATTTTTGTTCTTACCATTTTCAGGCCCATTTGTGGCCTTCTTATTAACTAGTTCAGAAAACAGAAAATGCGCAAAAACAAGAAAATTTGGCCTTTCCATTCATTTAAAATAGAATTATGTGTCCTTGTAAAGAAAGATAAACAAAGCAGAGAATAGGTAAATTGGTACGCAAACATTTTCACACTTTTAATATTATGTTCAACAAGCATGTGCAGTTTCATTCAATGTACTAACAGTGCATTAAATCACTAAAGTGCTGTGAAGTGCTGGATTATTTTAAGATTCAAGCTTTTAAATTCATTGGATCTGTATAACAATATATAATAATGACTCGGCGCGAAGAGCTGGAAAATTTTGACCTTTGTGCCTTTCTAAACTCAATGTTCTGGACACATTGCGCCAGAAAAATCAACATAATTTCTGAAAAATTCTGGAGGAATAAGCCTCCATTCCCCCGGCTACGCCTGTGATTCAGCAGTAATTTCGAGCGGACTTCATAATGGAAAATATGCGAACATGTATGTACGTCTTAACAACATGGCGACCAGGCGTACTTTTTATGAAATATTGCGAGTGTCGAGTTTAACATATTAATTTTGCTGGTGAATGAATCGTCCTTGTTTCGAATTTATTTGCTATTTATACTATTCTTCTATGTACCAACAAATAAAATGTTATATTTCACCCCAAAAAACTTCAACCCCGACTCGAAAAATCATGCCCCCAGTTGGGGGTCGGGGTCGGGGTTTAGGCTCGGGGTTTTTGGGTGTTGGGGTCGGGGTTGGGGTCCCCGTACGATCACTGCCGAATACAAAAAAACAGTGGTTATGACACGGGAAACATGAAAATTTTTCGGCGCTTCGCGCCGTATTTATTGATTATATGTTTTTTGTCTTCTGCCCGCTCAAAACTGTGCAAATATGAGCTGGACATACAGAATATGTAAGAGTTTTTCGGCGCTTCGCGCCGAAACATTCACTATCTGTATTGTTTTTCTCTGTAAAGCACAATGATTAGAATACAAACACAAGAGATAAGAAATAGTTCGTCGATTAAGTGATGAGATATCAGCTAACATGATAAATTTGCTGTATATAAATCTCTTTTTTTGTATTCGGCAAAGATTTTTCCCGATGTACAACGACTTTTCGGGAAGACAAAAACTAAGAAAATTCAAAAAATTTTCGGCGCTTCGAGACGGAATGAGTAAGTGTTTGTCCTAAATATCTTCAAAATGGCAGAATTTGCATTTAGACTGGCAAAATGTGGAATTTTTCAGCGCTTTGCGCCGTTTTGGGACAATTTTTAGTAATTTTTGACGTCAGAAACCTAGAAATTAGCTAAAATACACTACAAAAGATCGAAAAACCCCGTTTTACCAAACTAAAATCGCTACTGTACCATATTATTATACACAAAAATTTGCATGTATAAAATGTACAAAGACTTTTGGGGACCATCTTTGTAAATGTACAAACGGACCTTGTACAAAAAAACACTGATATTAATATGAAATAATGTGAAAAATTTTTAAGAATGTTTTGAAATTTTTCTTCACCATCGTACAGGGCTCTCCGAGATACGCTCAAAACTGCCTTTATTTTCGCTTATCTCCTAATGATTCTCGAGATATCTGGTCTCAAAACTTTTCGCCCCCCCCAAATAAAATCCTGGTTATGGGCCTGCGGTAACATGTCAGAATAATGACAGCAGTCCAAGCACGCGAAAAACAATATTGTTCTAGACATGAAGATTATCCTTTCTTAAACAAGACAACCTTACCTTGTTTAAATCGATCAATTCTTTTTAGCGTAAACTTTACGCAACTACAGGGTGTGAAGAACACTTACACTCATATTCGTAATCCTGACATTATGTACATGAAACATTTTGAAAAAATTAACCTTCTACAACACTCTTGAACTAAGCTAAATTTTCAGTGTAAACTTTAAACAAATGCTGGGTGTAAAGAAAATATGCAGTCAGGTTTGTAATCCTGACTTTATGTAACATGTTTTGAAAAAAATCAGTTTTGCAATGCTCTAGAAGTAAAATAAATTTGTAGAGTAAGCTAAACACATTGATAATAGATAAATAGTGCAAAGTTTACACAACTACTAAGTTTAGAGAAAACTAACAGTCAGATTCGTAATTCATAAGTTGCATAGAACATTTTGAAAAAATAAAGCTTCCGCAAAGGCTCTAGAACTAAAGTTAATTCGCAGTGTAAACTTTAAACAGACATAGAGTGTGAAAATTTTAGTCGGATCGGTAATTCTGATTTTACGATAAACATTTATAAAAGAATTAAGTCTCCACAATGACCTGAAGGCAAATAAATATTAGACGTCAACCACTTTACACTACTGTTGAGTGTAAACAAATGCGCCCAACTGACGTATCACGTATTTCCTGGAACATTTCTAGACTTCAGATCATGTCCAGACTCATAAGCGGAGAAGTTGACAGACAAAAACCTACCGAAAACCTCTTTTCTCATCCCAAGTTAGAACTTTACACCTCCAAGAATAACTCACTGTTGAGTGTAAAGAAACGCGGCCAAGTGCAATGTGTGAATATTATCATGCATTTTATTCTTAAAACAGTTAACACCATTCAATTCATAAGAGGAGTAGTTGACAGACAAAAAATAGGCAAAAACGTGTTGTTTTTTACCTCATAGTTTAAACTTTACACCATTAGAAATAACCCTGTATTGAGTTTAAAGAAACGCGCCCACATGCGCTGCGTAAGCCTTGAGACATACTTTAATTTTATAATACACTGCTCTTTCTGATTAATAACAGGCGCGGTTGACAAACTGAAAGCAGATAAGTGAAAACATCTTTTTTCTCGTACACCATATGGGTGTAAACTTTAAACCGCCAGAAGTAACGCCGTATTGATCGTGAACGAATGCGGTCAACTTCATCGTGTAGCCCTTGAACCATAGTATTTTTCCATGAATAGGTTTTCGGGGGCTCTTATACGAAGAATTTCGCAGACATAAACAAGTCGAAAACTCGAACAAAATCTGTCTTAACACCCGCAGATTTTCGCACTCTTTACACTCCCCTCGAGAACTAATGCAAAATTTAGAAAAATGAAATTTGCTATCTAAACTATTTCATCCTGTAGAATTCTGTATCATTTAATTGTATGAGGCACACATGCTGAGTTGCGTACAAGCTGGCAAAAAAGCGTCAAAGATTTGTATGTTATACCGTTACAAAAAGTGTAAACAAAAAGTCTGTAAATCTTTATAATTATTCATCTTTTAAAAAAACAGCACCTCCCAGATGCGTTCCATTATAGCTGTAGGGGGTAGACGTATGTTGGGGGTACCCGAGTATATTATGGGTACGCGCTAAAGCGCTACCTATGATTAGCGCATTGTTTAAACGTCAGCCTAGGCACCTTTCGCAAGCTATGTCGTCAAAAGGGTGACCGAATTAATGACAGATCGAACAATAAAATAGATAAGGATATCGTTTAAAGAAATAACAATAAAACACAAAACTGATTGCAACTGGGCAAAATTTTTCACTCGCTTCAAACAACAGCACAGGCATTCAAATAATACAGTGGGGTATTTATGTAAGAGCAGAGGATTTATGGAGAGCAACCGCCCTCATCGGCCCAATAAAATAGGTGAGATACATAACTAGCAGTGATTTTTGGCCGTCACTGACTATTATTTCTCAATTTTTTTAAATTTAGCGCCATTCTCATTTGCGCAGTCGCTAATGGTCAGCAGAAAGCATTTGCGCAGGAGGCCTCTCATTAGCGCACCAAAAAATATATAACTACCCTTCAAGGTAGGGAGTAAAACCCCTTCACCCCCTATGTGCGCATATGGCTCTAAAGTCTGAAACTTTCTACTGACGCAGAACCAGTTTCCTTTGCTCGGCGCTAAAAAAGAGTGTCTATTAATGACATTTTTACTTTCTTCCCGGCGTGTAACATTTCCTCGCTCAAGAAACAGGTTTTAAAATAATTTCAAGGGTCGAAAACGACAAAGGTAGTTTTCTTCTATTTTCGCGCATAAATTAGGAAGATTTTTGACACTCTGTGTCACGCGCGGTAAAACGGGTAATTGAGCAGTAACTTAAGCCTCCATCCGGCCGAATTTCACAAATTTTCCGCAAAGCGACAGATTTCCGTTAAAGTCGGAGAAATCTAGCAATTCTTTGGGCAAAATTGTTGAAATTTTATAATTTTTCGAAAAAAACGTTTGGATTGTATTCCGAAAAGTTGGGCTAGTTACAGTCCTTCTTTCGAAGGAAAGTTCAAGATGCGCTGCCGATTTATCGCTCTCAACATTCTACAATTACAATGGCGGAAATTAAGACGCGCGGTATCGAGGCGTAGTCATTCCTGGGTCACCCTTTATAAGCTATTCAATACGGAAGGTAAAAAAAATTTAAAAAAATCAGTGAAACGCTAGACAATCAGAGCGCAATAAATTTACAAAAATGAAGCAATATGCAATAAAAAATGAAAGGAAGAACCGAGCGCAAGCGGAACAATCGACAACCGGGTTGATAAAAGAAGAAACAAAATGACAAACTTGGCTCCGATCGGTGGCTTCGTGAGCTTGGCGGTGATCGGCCCCTTCAGGATCAATTACTTCGCTATCCTTCAATGTGATCATTTCGCCGCGGTCAACATCCTGTTGGGCAAATGACGTTGCTGCCTTCCAAATCCTCGCAAATGACCAACTGGCGGCGATCGCTATTTTCCGAAGCGATAATTTCGCAACAGTTGACACGTTCCATTTCACTGCGGTGAAAGGGTTTCAGCGACGTTGCTTCTCCATCCGCCAAATCACTAAGCTCTTCATTCATTTTCAGGTCATCGATGCCCGACGTCAGCAAATTAACGGACAAGTCTTCCGCAAACGGTGGCGCTTCTTCATCTGAAACAAAATCTGTATGCTAATATATACACGGCTTTAATAACTCGAATTAGCGGGACGATTTTACGCTAGAATTGCGCTGAAATTTTTTGCGATTATGACAAAGTGATGAATCCAAGATTCCCTGGCAGGGTCAGGATTGGCGGATGGGGATAAAATCCAACAAATCGTAACTGTTAATCTAAGTGTTCGCGATATTTTCTGCCAGCCTAAGCGCGGAAATGGTCAAAACTGCCTACAAAACGCTGTTTTTCGTGGTAATGTCGCATTTTAAAGTTTTCTTAGTCCATTTTTTCGCATTATATCGCATTTATAACAAAAAAATATAGAAATTGATCAATCGGAAGAGAAATTTTGATTTTCCAGATTATTTAGATGCAATGTTGGGCGATTTTTGAGTGAATGGCGCATAAATGTATTAATCTGGCACGAACCACCGAAAATTTTGTCATTTTTACCACTCGCTTTTGTCCTCTAAAAATGATGCAGAAAACGTTCTGCCCACTCAAAATCGCCGAATGGTATAATGGCGCAAAGCGCCAAAAATCTGTCACTTTGAGCGACTAGATAGCTAAACACGCCTAAAAAGCATCTTTTCGACAAATTTTTAGAGAATTTTCGGGAATTCCAAAAAATCACCAATTCTAATGTAGGGGTGAAAAAATTTTTGTAGGGAGATTTTCTGGGAGTGGGTTGCAATCCCCGAGGATCACGCATGGTTCGGACTAATATCGTTTTCAGCATTCTTTAGCCGCTGTTATTACTGTGGTATTTTACCGTAAGTGTTTATTGACCAATTCACATAAATTTTGCTAATTAAAAAAAGAGCAATAGCAAAGAAAAATGCTCTGGTGGAACAAAAAGAACGAATATACTCGGAATTAGGCATCATTAAGGACATAAAACGAGGGGATGAGAGAAAGGTTATCAATGTATGAATGATAGTTTTAATATTCTACTAAAAATAAGACTTTCGTTAAAAATGCAAAAAAATTGAAGTATATTCTGCTACTTCAAGAAAAAGCGTGCCTTTGCAAGACGTTGTTCCCCGACTCGGAAAAAGAAATAATGAGGAAGCTTTGATACGTTTTAATAACCGATTTAATTTCTTACCAATATCAAATTTTTCTTTAAATATCTAACCAATATTCAGTTAATCGTCAATGGCTCCATAAATGAATTATGACAGGCGCACCATCCAAAAGCCGCCCCACAGCGATGGGTGCCATGCCAGCGTAGGAATTGCCATTATGTAGTTTTTTGATTAGGGATCACTTATTTCCTAGAATAAGCTGTTGATTTAATTCATTTTAATGTCAAAGGTACAACTCCTTTCTGGGGGCCGCAGAATATACTTCGATTTTTTTGACTTTTTTAATGGAAGTCTTATGCTCAGTAGATTCTCTGCAACTTTCACAGGCGTAGTCCCCTCCTTTTATGTCCTTAATGATGCGTAATTTCAGGTATATCCGTCCTTTTTGTTCCATCGGTGCTTTTTTCTGCTAGTACTTACTAATCTTACAAGCATCAACGCCATCCGCTGATGCGATCGATACGCAACCACATTCTTCATTAACCCGAGGTGAATTCGTTCCAAAAGCACAACGGATTTGCTCCCGATTGTCCAATAGTGTAGGTGTCACCACATCATCTGGTAACTGATTAGAGGGCTGAGGAGAAGGTGATACATTTTGTTCAGTGGCTGCGGTTAGATACATTTCCGGCTCCACCTCTTCGTTATTTGGCGGCATCATTGATACAATGATGTCATGGATCTCTGGCGAATCAATGTTGTCAATTTTTGATTCGATCAAATCGTCGCCTTCTGAAGTAGCGACACCCTTGAAAGAATTAGGTTTTGAATCCTGCATTACCAATTTTCGTTTCTCATTATCATCCGCCCTTTCAGGAGGTGTACCAGAATCGGTTGCACTGCTGTGGGAGTTTTTTTGGTCAAAAGTCGGATCCACGTCTGAGCCAGCTTCCATATTATCTGTTGTACTACTGCCTCGGTGTTTTGATCCAGATGGCGTACCAAATTTTGACTCCTTTTCGCCCATAATTTGGATACTAACTGATGAATGTATATTGGTCTCAATTTTGTCAATACTACCGCAATTGGTTTATTTATTCAATATAGTCGAATAATTTTGCTCATAATCAACTCTAAATGAATTCATATCCAAAACCAGGATTGTAAAAAAGCATGACTCTAGCTCATAAAGTGCATTTATATCCCCATAAATAAATTTTCCCACCCCCAAAAATCCGCGATTTCTCGAACCTTTCGAAAAATTCGCTAAAACTTCCTAGAAGAGGTGCATTTTTCGGCGCTTCCCCTATGTGCTCATTTTTTGACTGTATTTTGATCAATTTATTCGACTTTTTTATTTTTTTCAATTTTTTCGTTTTTATGCTCTAGAAAAACAGAGCTTCATCAGAAACGATTGAAAACAATGTTTTTGACGCATACCCATCAGTTTTTGGGTCAAAAAATGCAATCCTAAATCTAAGCTCTCCCAGCATTTCAATGCTGTACATGTCTGGTCGTGGAGCAGAGCGGACGGTGGAGGGTAAAAGTTTTTCATTTTTTGACATGCAGGCAAACATGCAATTTTTGAAACATACAAGGGTCCTCCAAAGCAAAAAATAAAAAATTCTCAAAGTAGGTCTAGAACACCACCAAAACAGGTTTTCAGCGCACTTTTGAGCTAGTGAACTCAAAATTTTTCGGCGCTTTGTGCCGGATTTATCGTTTACGTATAGTTTGTCTTCTAGCCCGCCCAAAACCACTGAAATTTGAGTTAAACATGTAGAACATGTCGAATTTTTCGGCGCGCCGAATTATTAATTTTCTGTATTGTTTTTCTTTGTGAATAACCAAGATTGATTACAAAGACAGAAGTTAGGAGATTATTTGCTGATTGAATAATGAGAAATCACTTGTGTAGATTATTTTATTGATAGATTTGTGTAACATGAGTATGGAATAAAGTGAAAAATTTTGAAAATTTTTTCTTGAAATTTTTTAACAATTGCATAGAGCACGTTGAGATATGTTCAAAAATGCCTTTATTTTTGTCCATCTCCTAATGGTTCTCGAAATATTTGACCAGAAAATATTCCCCCCGAAATAAAATCCTGGATACGGGCCTGTATAGTGGGCCAAAAAAGGCTACATTCCGATTCAACAGGGCATAGCTTCGGCTGATGAGGACATGATACGTTAGAACTGGCAACATTAGATAGATAAAAGTGTCATCTTTCGAATCTATAAAAAGTTTTGGCCAGCTGCCAGCGTTTCGTGCACTATGGCTCTTTTGTTTACACCTCACTTTGATATTGTTCTAACCCCAGAGTTTCCCCATTGTATCATATTACTGCGTATGTAGGAATCCTTTTTTGACCTGTTTGACAGTAAATACCTTCACAAAAATTAGGTAGCATATTTTTTAAACCCCCAGAGTGGATACGTTTCCTACTGAGTGTAAAAATTTCAGGATATCGTGAAAATAGGATGCAAATTGATGGCAGGATCAATGACGCTATTGACCTTTAAACAATATAAAAGGAGGGTGTAAACTAATTGCCGTAGCGCCCAAAGCATTAATATCTGGCCAAAAGTTTTTACACGATCCGAAAGAAGACACTTTTATCTATCTAATGTTGCCACTTCTAAAGTCTGATGTTCACATCAGCTAAAGTTATGACCACGCATGCACATAGGGAGGGGGTGAGGGAGGGGTATTACCCCCCTGAAAGGTCAGCTAGACCGGTACTGTCCGGCGATTTTGAGCAAATGAGTCTTGTTCTGCATCCTTTTTGACATCATAATCAGTAAAAATGTAAAAATTTTTCCGGCGCTTCGCGCCGAATTAGTACTTTTAAGTACTTTTTACTCAAAAAGCACCCGAAATTGATAAATTTTTTGCATTTTTTAGTGTTAAAAGTGATATAATGCAGTCAAAATGGACTAAAAATGCTTTTTAAAATGTGTTATTAACACGAAAAAACGTTTTATAGGCTATTTTGACCATTTTGATCATTAAAACAGCAAAAACATCGTGAACGTTAAATTTACTGTTTTAGATTTTTGGCATTTCAGCCGCCCCCTGCCGACCCTGACCTTGTGCACCTATGGTTATGAATTGTTGAATACACACACACACACACACACACACACACACACACACACACACATATATATATATATATATATATATATATACAAAATTCAGGACCCGAACCCGAATCCGAACCCGAATAAAGTGAACTTGACTACCCGAGCCCGAACCCGAACCCGAATAAAATTATTATAACTACTCGAACCCGAACCCGAACCCGAATGTTTATGGATTTTATTCGGGTTTATTCGGGTATTTTTAAGCTCTAAAATCCCACAATTGTATGTCAAAGATTCAAAAATTTTCAGCTTTTTGCGCCGTTTTCAGTTTGCTCGACCCTAAAACGCTGAATTTCATGTAGTTATCAAGTGCGCATTAATGGCTGTGTAATTAAGTGGTTTATTTCAATCGATTCACGTGAATTTTTATTCACAAAACGACTGCCAAATGATATCGTATAAAATGCTAAACACTGCTCCTTTGGTCGTAATTAAACTTGGTTTCTATCAAATTAAACTTCACGAATAACAGTTTTTTCGGCAGCACACATTCCCATAGGGGGGTGAGGGGGTATTACCCCTTAGGGTCCAAGACTCAAGTCACTAACAGACTATATTTGGTGAAAACCTTTTGAATTTCTTGAGCTTAGTTTCTACTATAGAAAAATTTCACTTAATTATTAGAATTTCATGAAGTGATACAGTATTTTGGAATGAAAGCAATAGTAAATAGACAAACTATTTCTATAAAACATGCATGTAACAGCTCAAAATTTTGGAAGAGGATGTGCTCGGCATACATGTAACGGCTGCAAATTTCGGGTGGGGGTCCCTGGCCATTTTTAGAAGAAGAGGGAGGTTTGCGACTCAAATTTTAGGCCAAAAATGGCAAAAATACGTACGAATAGCCAAAAAACGAAAGCTTTCGCCAAAAAAATGGTTGAGGAAGGTCAAAAATTTTCTGACTTTGAAGTTGGTGCGGGGCCTAAAAGCGTTGGTGGGGAATCACCTACACAACCTGTTACGTTTATGTTTCTCAGTCATTTTTAGGGGGGGTAAGCGGCTCCGATTTTGGGCCAAAAGTGGCAGAAACATCTAAAAATAGCCAAAAAGCGCATGTTTTCGCCAGAAATGGGGGAGGGTGGGTCAAAATTTACTGACCTGGAGGGGCTGTAGGGAGGACGTCCAACCTGAGGTGGGGAATTCCCCAAAGCACCCTGTTACACGTCTGGTTTTCGGCCATTTTAGGGAGGGGGGTGGGGTAAATGACAAATGTTTGGCCGCAAATTGCAAAAAAGGCACCTAAAAATGCCCAAAAATTTGCAGGTTTTCGCCAAAAATCGATTTTGGCTCGTGCATTTATATTTGGAACCATCTTTATACAATTTAGAAATACTTTCTGGGGCAAAGTGATATTAATTCTAACCTTTTTTCAGTATTTTTAAGAAATTTCAAAAATTCCGGGCGCTTCGCGCAAAATATCACTAATATACTGTATTTAGCTTCAAAAGGGCATTAAATACTCCAAAATCAATCTTTGTGTAATATAGGCATCTTTATGCAGATTCAAATATCTTTTGTATCTATTTCTACTATTTTTAAAAATTTCATGCAGAAATAAGTACTGTTTAATATTTTTGCACATTTTTCCCTTCAATGATAAAATTGACTAATTTATCCCGATATTACGTTGGATTTATAAGCGCAGTGGTGCTTATTACAAGATTTGATTGACATTAATATTTATGATTTTGTGTAGTACAAGTTGTTTTAGCTTTTCCAGTCGAGTTTTATGTGTGAATTCCATCAAAAGCTCATAAAAATATCGGCGCTTCGCGCCGAACTAATATTATCAACTAAATTCAGGCCAAATCGTCATATTTAGGACTGCATGTGGGTCGCAGGTCACACACTGGTAGTATGTAAAAATTGGTATATTTAATAATATTTTTATATAATACATCTACAAAAATTTGTCCGCTCATTCAAAGACTTTTTCGGAGATCTTTATACATGCACAAAGAAGCTCGTACAAAAAAATCGTATCGGCTGATAATAATAATACACCACTTAATTCACTAGCCCCCATTTTAGGATTTCACCCCTCCCTCAACTCTGGACCTTGGGAAACTATGTTCGGCAGTTTCTCCAAACAAGCGATTTCGCGTGAACTCATATATCAAAAGTATTTGTTAATGTTATTTGTAGGTGTATATCAGACACAACACACACAGCGCTACCTCTCATTTACATTAGCGTTCTTGCACACTGAGAGGAGGAAGGAAAATCACTGGATACTTGAGTGAAACATATTAAATAATTAGGCACGAGGCATCTAATAATTATAAAAATTGTAACATCTGGCTTACATGTACCTAAGAAATTCGCCATACACTGGTGTTCCTATATACTTACTGAAATACCCGAACCCGAACCCGATCGGGTATTGATTTTGATACCACGAACCCGAACCCGAATAAATTGAAGTGGACTACTCGAACCCGAACCCGAACCCGAATAAACTTGGATGAACTACCCGAACCCGAACCCGAATACACCAAAATTCACTACCCGTTGCATCCCTAATGAGTAGTATACAAATATTCACACCTGGATTATGATCAATAGTTCTCCAGTCTAATTTCCAAATAAAGGTGAATGTCTAGAGCTGTGCCGGGGCCAGGCCCCGGCCCCGGCCCGCAGGCTGGCCCCGGCACCGGGGCCGGGGCCAATGTTAGAGTTGATTATAATGTAGAAAATTGATAATGTTTTGGGCAGATTTACCTTCAAACTCAATTTCAAGCAAACCACAGATCTTGCTAATTCAAATCTTTATTTCACTATGTCAGATTGGTGCAAATTTCTAGTTAATAATCAAAATTGACATATTTTAAATTGCAATTCATATAGACGAGCATTTCCAGCTTGCTTGGTAGCAGACAGCTACGTCTATCAGAACAAATAGAATAATAAGCCTAAAAAAAGTGCAAAGTAAAGCACATTGAAAAACGCATCCAAGTCAGAGGAGTTAAATCCATACATGGGCAGCTCAAAAATTCTAGGGGGTCCAACATTTTTCAAAGTCAAAAAGTGCCTGATAATATATGGTAGAGCGAAAAAAACACCGTTTTCTCGCGTCTCTCAATGAGAGCTATCCATTAGCATCAAAAAACCGCAGAAAAACAAAAAATTCTGAAAATCAATTTTTGGGGGGTCTAGCGGATTTTTTTTTGGGGGGAGAATGAGAATTCTGGGGGGTCTGGATCCCCCGATGCCCATGTTCTGTTATATATTGTAATCTGAACAAATATTAACGCTTGACGTGCATATCTACAAGCAAGAATATATGCATAGGTACATTACATATAGGGGTAGGGCAGGGTCGTACTATGAGTATGGTAAAGCACGCTATTATTGGCCCCGGCCAGGCCCGGCCCCGGCCCCGGCCCCGGCACCGGGGCCTAGGCCCCGGCCCCGGCCCCGGCCCCGGCAAAAAGGCGGCCCCGGCACGGCTCTAATATATATATATATATATATATATATATATATATATATATATATATATATATATATATATATATATATATATATATATATATATATATATATATATATATATATATATATATATATATATATATATGCTAGGCTGGTACCGGCGCAGGTGCCGGTGCTAGATAAAGAGAAAAAATTAGTGTAAAAAGAATAATTGGAGCTCATTTATCGCAATTCAATGAATAAAGGCGCAAAAAGGTAGCATTTTGTTAATAAAATCTTCTGATTAGCATAGTGAAGCATTTTGACTGAACTTCAGAACAAGTCTTCGAGTTTTAAAAATGAATTATTCATTTAACGAAACACATCTTATTGAAAACATCAATTAACAGCAAGAAGCGTGAAACTAATAAATAAAGTAAATTAAAATTAAAAACATCGACATATAGAGTGGAAAGTTCTTATAATTCTGCCATCTGTAGGCAAGAAGGATGAGTACTACACAGTACATAGTTTTCAACTTAATTTCATCAAATCCATTTTTATTTTTCCATTTCGTGAGCAGAAGACCGTAAAACGCAGCTAGAATTTTAAAATAGTTTTTATGCAAAACTTTTTCCTGCATATTATTCAGAAAAAAGCTTGTCAAAACTGTGTAAATGAACTTCAATGTAAGTCTTTTGCATTACTAATATATCTCATGTTTGTTTTCAGAGGCTTTTGAAAATGTGAAATGATAAACTCAAATAATTTAACCTCAAAAAGTCTTTGTGGCTATCTTCATGTTTGTTTCATACTAGTTGAATATTTAACTAATGCACTAAAACCAAATTTCGATTTGACTAATGAATCAACTACTGCACAAGCCAATCTTGATTGCGCTTCACTTAAACTTATAATACACTATTCAACTTTTTGTTTTTCCTCGAATTTCAATTTTATTACAATTTTTTGTTTGTTTAATGCTTAAGTGAGAAAATTAATATGTATTCATAAATTAAATATAATGAAGTCGTTACTAGCCAAATGAAATTTTGCCCTTAATATGTATATCCGGTGAAAAATAGGTACAAATTTAACCCTTTTTGAGGAAGCGTAGTACACTATATAATATGCTAATGTAGCACTGCCGGCACCGGATATATATATATATATATATATATATATATATATATATATATATATATATATATATATATATATATATATATATATATATATATATATATATATATATATATATATATATATATATATATATGTCCCAGTGCCGCTTTTTTTTTACCGGTGCCGGCGCCGGTACCCCCTGTACCGGCGCCGGTGCCGGGGCTACATTAGCATATTATATAGTGTACTATGCTTCTTCAAAAAGGGTTAAATTTGTACCTATTTTTCACCTGATATCCATATTAAGTGCAAAATTTCATTTGGCTTAGTAACAACTTCATTATTTTTAATTTATGAATGCATATCAATTTTTCGATAGCATTAAACAAACAAAAAATTGATAATAAAATTGAAATTCGAAAGAAAAATGAGAGTTAAATGAACATTAAGTTTAAAATTAACAGCGCCAATCGAAGACGGCTTGTCTGCAGACAGTTGATCTTTTAGTCAAATCAGAAATTTGGTTTTGGTGCATTGAACCTAAATATTCAGCTAGTAGGAAAAAAAACATGAAAATAGCCATAAAAACTTTGAGGTTGAGTTTATCTGAGCTAATCATTTCACATTTCAAAAGCCTCTGAACAGAGCATGGGATATTAGTAATGCCAAGACGACATAGAAGTTCGTGTCTAAAGAGTTTTAACAAGCTTTTTCTGCAATGATTTGCAGGAAGAAGTTTTGCATAAAAAACTATTTTAAAATTCTGGCAACACTTTGTACATTTCTGCTGCGCGAAATAGGTAATTAAAAATGGATTTGGAAAATTAAGTTGAAACTACTCTCGATACTCATCGCTGGCGCTTATGATGGCAGGGGAATTATAAGAACTTTCACATCTATATGTCGATGTTTTTAATTTTAATTTACTTTTCATTTATTAGTGTCCGCGCTTCTTGCGGTTAATTATTGTTTTTCAATAAGATGTGTTTCGTTAAATGAATAATTCATTTTTAAAGTTCGGAGCTTGTTCTGAAGTTCAGATCAAAATGCCATATATTAAATTGGTGATAAAATTGAGCTTCAATTTATTTCTTTTTGCACTAATTTTTTCATAACAGCTAGCACCGGCGCCATTACCAGCCTAGTCGCCATCCCTGCTTAGGCACCGGCGCCGGAGCCCAGGACATCACTAATATATATATATATATATATATATATATATATATATATATATATATATATATATGTGGGGGCGGAGGGGGCTGGCCCCACCATGAGAAAAAAAATTTGTTTTTCCCTAGGGTCCCCCCAAGGGAAAAATTAAAAATTGGCGTAGTGCGTCAAAAATACCGCCCAAAACAGGTTTTTATCGTACTTTTGAGCAAGTAAACTCAAAATTTTTCGGTGCTTCGCGCCGGATTCATTGTTTATGTATAGTTTTGTCTTCTGTACCACTAAAAATCGTTCAAAATTTGAGTTAGACATGGAGTGCATGTCAATTTTTTTCAGCGCTGTTCGCGCGGATTCATTGTTCAGCTATAGTTTTTGCCTTCTAGCTCACTCAAAACAGCTTAAATTTAAGGTTTGACACTGGGAAACCTTGAACTTTTTCCGGCGCTTCGCACGGTATTTATTGTTTGATATGTGTTTTTTGTCTGCTTTGGCCCGCTCAAAACCGCTCAGATTTTAACTAGGACATTCGCAGAAAATGTCAATTTTTTCGGCCCTTGGCGCCGGATTATTCATTAATCTGTATTGTTTTTCTCTGTAAAGGACAACGATTAAGTACAAAGGCAAGAGATAAGAAATAATTCGTCAGATTAAGTGATGAGAAATCAGCCCAAATGATAAATTTGCTGTATATCAACATGAAATGGAGTGAAAAATTTTTGAATTTGTTTTTAAATTTTTCTTCACCATCCTATAAGAGCTCGCCCAGATACGCTCAAAACTGCCTTTATTTTGCCCTATCTCCTAATGGTTTTCAAGATATCTATCTGGCTTCAAAGATTTTGCCCCCCAAAAGCAAAATCCTGGATACGGAAAGCATATACATATATATATATATATATATATATATATATATATATATATATATATATATATATATATATATATATATATATATATATATATATATATATATATATATATATATATATATATATATATATATATATATATATATATATATATATATATATATATATATATATATATATATATATATATATATATATACAGTGGTCGCCATGAAAGATGACGCGCCATCACCCTCCGGAGGTATAATGGATGGTGCGTTGCGAGCGCCGCATTGCGTCCATCATGCGCCATCATCTGTTTTCTATTAAGCGCCATTAACCTCCATCATCCCGTTAATCTGGCGATGCGGAGGCTGGCCCCGGCACCGGAAAAATGATGAAAAAATTAATGAAAATCGAACAAAATTAATCTTTTTTGCCGAATTACGCAATATAAATATTTATTTATTCGCAAAAATAAGCTATACATTTCGTTAAAATTAAGCTTAGGCTACTGTTGTGTTCCGCTTCAGGTAATCTAATAATCAAGATTTGAGTGAGCATTGAAACAATTCGATAGATTGTTGAATAGCTGAGCTCAATTAAGAATCTTTATTGCGAAAATAAGCACGTTTGACCGATAATTCTTATACAGCTAAAAGGGCTAGAAATGCAAAAGGACTTTCACCAGTGTCTGTAAAATTGTTTTATAAATTTATGTATGTACTTATGTACCTTAAAAAATGCTAGGGTACAGCAACTATTTTACATCATCCAGATAGAATTCGTTTGCTATAATATATGCGATTTTTCACTAATTTCGGGCACTGTTGCGCCAAATAATAGAAGCAAATGACTTCATTTTTGTGTGTTTTTCAATTATTATTTTAAATATTATTTTAATTTGATTATGCATGTTCCTAATCTTGGTAAATGATTTTTCGTCGTACAAGCATTTTTTCGCCCGCGAAAGATTTTGTTGATATTCTAGAGATAAGTTTTTCAAGCGTGTAGTTAATCTCTGGGTTACTTATTTCTCGTGCAATGTAATCGTAATCTTTTGTATTGCACTGTTTTGCTCGTCTATTTCTTTCATCGAATCAGCATAAATACTAAAAAAGAAAAGTCATATTCTGTTCAGCTAAACATTGTTCTCTATGCCTAACAGCTATATTCACAATTATTTATTAATTTTTTGTTTATTTCTCTTTTTTATCTACTTATTTTTAAGTCTTTAATTCATTAAAGCAATATGTAATTGTTTACAATAGTAATACTAAGATGTTAGGTAAGTATAGAAATAATGTAGATGCTTGGTATAGCTTAGTAAGTATAGGGTATATGTTTTGTACGGGCCCCGGCGCCGGGGCCCAGGCCTAACCCCGGCAAAAAGAGCGGCCCCACACATCTAAAATATATATATATATATATATATATATATATATATATATATATATATATATATATATATATATATATATATATATATATATATATATATATATATATATATATATATATATATATATATATATATATATATATATATATATATATATATATATATATATATATATATATATATATATATATATATATATATTATACACAGGCCCGTATGCAGGATTTTATTTCGGGAGGGGGCCGAAAATTTTGGGGCAGATATCTCTAGAACCATTCAGGAGATATAGGCACGAAAATAAAAGAACAGTTCTGAACATCTCGGCGAGAGCACTATACGACAATTGAAGAAAAATTTCAATAAAGTTAAAAATTTTTACTTTATTTCATATTGATATATAGCAAATTTATCACAGGCTGATTTCTCATCACTTAATCGACAAATAATTTCTTATCTCTTGCCTTTATACTTGATCATTGTGCTTTACAGAGAAAAACAATATGGATAATGATTAATTCGGCGCCAAGCGCCGAAAAATTGACATATTCTGCATGTCAAGTTCAAATTTGAAGCGGTTTTGAAACGTAGTTTATCAAGACAAAAATATATAAACAATAAATACGCCGCGAAGCGCCGGGCGCCCTTCATGTTTTCCACGTCATAGGGCCAAATTTGAGCTATTTTTAGTGAGGCTAGAGAGCAAAAACTATGGCCTAAACACAATGATCCGGCAAAACGTTAGAAAAAAATTGACATACATCAGTGATCGAGCCGGGGTATTTTTGCCCCGGCCGGGAGCAGGGCTAGGGATCAAATTTGCCCCGGCCCCGGCCGGCCGGGGTGGGGCCGGGGCCGGGGCCGGGGCCGGGGTAAAAATTGACTATATAGCTAATACCACACTATATAGCTAATAACACACCCCACTAGCAGTGTTCTATACATAGCAACTTACATATATTGCCTTGCCTGTTGTATTAATCCAATAAAGAAATACTTTATTTTGATAGCCACTTTTAAAAAAGTTTGTCAATGTTGAATATAACCTTTGATGATTATATATATATATTCTTGCTCGGAATTTAGTGCTGATTCCAAAAAATATAAAAATTAAAAAGTTTTATTAAGATTTCAGGAAATTTACTTTCAAATTTGAGGAAGCTAGTCCAATTTTTTTCTATGCTGTTTATCTTTTTTTTTTTTTTTTTTGCCCAAGCCTTCCTATTGTTCTGGTTATTGTTCTCTTCTCTGCCTTCTCGCCTGGTCATGGTTCACAAGTAAAAAATCGTATACGCTATAATACATGCACGATGATTTAACACAACTTATATGAGTTTGGCTGGTTGGATTGATGATATATATATATATATATATATATATATATATATATATATATATATATATATATATATATATATATATATATATATATATATATATATATATATATATATATATATATATATATATATATGTATGGAAATGAAAACAAAGTTCATGCATAGAAACGAATGATTTTATGTTGGTGCACGTTTGTGTCTATGTGCAGGGTGCTTTTGGAATATAAAATTGACTACTATTCTTTGCAGCTTTTATATGAGTAGTAAAAGAGTGTCTGCCCGCTTTTATAATTCAATTCCAAGCATAGAAAAGCAAAAACCCCGGCCCCGGCTATTTTTCAAAATTTGCCCTAGGCCGGGGCGTGGGGTACATTGCCTGCCCCGGCCGGGGCCGGGGACTGGCTCGATCACTGCATACACTATATGTCTAACTCAAATTTGAGCGATTTTCAGCTGTGATTTAGAAGAAAAAACCTTACATAAGCAAGCAATCCGGCGTGAAGTGCCGGAAAATTTTGAGTTGCCCCAACGCAGTGATCGGACCGGGGCCTCAGCCTCGGCCGCGCCAACCTCGGCTAGCCTTGGCGTTTTTTGGAGCCTTGGCCTCGGCGCCGAGGGCCGAAGCTGAAAGAGTGCCGAGAGCGCCGAGGGTTAAAGAATCAAATTTGAATAAGTTTAATATGTCCGTTGAATATTAACTATTTAGAATGTATCTGCAGTACAAAGGCTATTTTTTACACCTATAGACTTTTCTTGTGGTTTAGTCGGTACGTACCCAGTTACACAAAGTTACATACAGCAAAAAGCAAATTAATTGATTCATGTGATGACTAAGTTTTAATTCTAATGCTTTGCTACATGGATCGGAAACACACATTCCCCAAGGGAGGTGTAGAGGGAGGACCCACTACCTCCCTCTCAGGGTACAAGACTGAAGTCACTGTCAGACGATTTTGGTGAGAAACCTTTTGAATATTTTTGAACCTAATTTTTTACTATGGCAAAAGTGCAGCTAACTATTAGAATTTTCAAAAGTGATACAGTATTTTTGAATGTAAGCAAGAGTAAATAGATAAACTGTCACTATAAAACATGCATGTAACAGCTCAAAATTTTCGGGAGGGGCTCCTCGGCATACATGTAACGCCTAGAAATTTCGGGTGGGGGATTAGCGACTCCTAATTCTATGTCAAAAATGGCAAAAGAAACTAAAATAGCCAGCAAAGCGCAAATTTTCGCCAAAAATGGGGAGGGTTGGGTCAAAATTTTCTGACGTTGGAAAGAAGGGGTTAGGGGAGGACGTCCAACTCCTGGGTGGGCGGGGAATTCCCCAAAGCCCTTCCTGTTACACGTATGGTTTTCGGCCATTTTATGGAAGAGGGCGTAAATGATTACGAATTTTCGGCCGAAAATCGCAAAAACGCACCTAAAAATGGTTGCCAAAAATCAATTTCGGCTCGTGCATTTTTTGGGGCCATTTTTATACAATGTTAAAATACTTTCTTGGACAAAGTGATATTAATTATATCGTTTTTCCAGTACTTTTTTAGGAAATTTCAAAAAATTTTCGGCGCTTCGTGCAAAATATCGCTAGTATTTAGATTGAAGCAGAGGCATTAAACACTCAAAGATCAATTTTTGTGTAATCTAGGCATCTTTATGCAGATTTAAATATGTTTTGTATCCATTTATACTGTTTTCAAAATTTTTATGCAAAACAAGTACTATTTAATAACTCAGCACATTTAGCCGTTCTAAGATAAAATTGACTAATTTATCCTGATGTTGCATTGGATTTCTAAGCACAGTAGTGCTTATTACAAGATTTAATTGGCATATTACAATATCTGTAATATTTCTGACGTTTTAAGAGTACATTTTGTAGTACAAGTTGTTTTAGCTTTCTCAGTCAAGTTTTATGTGTAAATTTCATCAAAAGCTCATAAAAATTTCGGCGCTTCGCGCCAAATAATCTTATGAACTATATCCAGCCCGAATTATCACATTTAGGACCTCGGTTTTTTATTTCGGCAAAGATTTTTCACAATGTACAGAGAGTTTTCAGGACTGTGCTTTGTACGAGCACAAAGATATTTGGAGACAAAAACTGTAAAAAGGTGTAAAATTCCGAAAATTTTCGGCGCACTCAGTAATTGTCTGTCCTATATATCTTTAAAATAGTAGAACTTGCATTTAGAATGGAAAAAATGTCAAATATTCAGAGACAAATATTGTATTTTTTAATAACTTTTCCAAGTCTTCAGGCAACTTGTTAAATAAAGTATACTTTCATTCTGCTGACTTTATTCAATAAATCCCTTCACACATTTAATCTACTATTATTGAAAATGACATTCGTAGAGTGTTCAATATTACAATTATTCTCTAGCTCATGTGCATACAAGATATTCTAAGAGCACTATTTACGGGTATAGGTTTATAAGCTTGACCCTCGGCATTACCCTCGGCCTCAGCCTCCGGCCGAGCAAAGGATTTAGAGGCGCCTCGGTCTTGGCGGGGTCGAGGTCACAAAGTACCCTCGGTCCGATCACTGTTTACTAGCTCAAAAGTATGCTAAATACCTGTTTTGGCAGGTGTTTCAGATCCACTTCGCCAATTTTCATTTTCCCTTTGGGGGACCCTTAAGGAAAAAAAAAATTTGTTCCGATTTGGGGGGGGGCAGACTCTACCTGGATACAGGCGTGTATGTATATACCTATATATATATATATATATATATATATATATATATATATATATATATATATATATATATATATATATATATATATATATATATATATATATATATATATATATATATATATATATATATATATATATATATATATATATATATATATATATATATATATATATATATATATATATATATATATATATATATAAATAAAGTAGAGATGTGCCAGGCCCGGCCCGGTCCCAGCGCCGGGGCCTGTACAGCGATGAAAAATTAATGAAAATCGAACAAAATTAATCTTTTTGCTGAATTATGCAACATAATATTTATTTATTCGCAAAAATAAGCTATATTTCGTTAAAATCAAGCTTAGGCTACTGTTGTGTTTTGCTTCAGAGTAATATTAATCAAGATTTGGTAGAACACTGAAACAATTCGATACATTCTTGAATAGCTTAGCTCAATTAACAATTTTTATTGCGAAAATAAGCACGTTTGACCGATAATTCTTGAGACAATACAGTTTAAAATGCAAGGGACATTCACCAGTGTCTGTAAAATTGTTTTATAAATCGATGTATGACTTATGTACCTTAAAAAAATGCTAGGGTACGGCAACTTAGTTTATCATCCAGATAGAATTCGTTTGCTTTAATATATGCAATTTTTCACTAATTTCAGGCACTGTGCGCTTAATAATAGAAGCAAATGTCTTCATTTTTGTATGATTTTCAATTAATTTTTTAAATATTATTTTAATTTGATTATGCTTGTTCCCTAATCTTGGTAAATGATTTTCGTCATACAAGCATTTTTGCCTAATGATTTTGTTGATATTCTAGAGATAAGTTTGTCAAGCGTGTAGTTAATCTCTGGGTTACCTATTTCTCGTGCAATGTAATCGTAATCTTTTGTATTGTACTGTTTGCTCGTCTATTTCTTTCATCGAATCAGCATAAATACTATAGAAAAGTCATATTCTGTTCAGCTAAGCTTATTGTTTTCTATGCCTAACCTATATTCACAACTATTTATTAATTTTTTGTTTATTTCTCTTTTATCTGCGTATTTTTCAAGTCTTTAATTCATTAAAGCAATATGTAATTGCTTACAATAGTAATACTAAGATGTTAGATCAGTATAGAAATAATGTGGATGATTGGTATAGCTTAGTAAGTATAGGGTATATGTTTTGTACAGTTGCCCCGGCCCCAGCACATCTCTAATATATATATATATACACACACGCATACATACATACTATATATATATATATATATATATATATATATATATATATATATATATATATATATATATTAGAGGTGTGCTAAAGAGCACTCTTGCCGGGGCCAGGGCCTGTACAAAACATATGCTCTGCTGCTAAGCTATACAGCATCCACATTATTTCCATACTGACCTAACATCTTAGTATATACTAACTATATATTGCTTTAATGTCAAATTAAAGGCAAAAATAAGCAGATAAAAGAAATAAACAAAAATTAATAAATCATTGTGAATATGGCTGTTAGGCATAAACAATAAGCTAACAGCAGAATATGACTTTCTATAGTATTTATGCTGATTCGATGAAAAAATGGACGAGCAAACTGTACAGCACAAAAGATTACATTACATTATTCGAAGCTAAGTAATTCGAGATTAGCTGCGTTTGAAAAACTTATCTCTAGAATACCAACAAAATCATAATAGCGAAAGCATGCTTATGCGAAAAATCGATACCAAGATTAAGGAACATACATAATCAAATTAAAAATAATATTTAAAAAATTAATTGAAAACCACACAAAAATGAAGACATTTGCTCTATTATTTGGTGCACAGCGCCCAATTAATGAAAAATCGCATATATTAAAGCGAACAGAATTCTATCTGGATGATGAAATAAGTTGCCATTACTAGCATTTTTAAGTACATAAGTACATACATCGATTTATAAAACAATTTTGCAGACACTGGTGAAAGTCCCTTGCATTTTAAACTTTATTATCTAAGAATTATCGGTCAATATGCTATTTTCGCGATAAAAATTGTTAGTGAACTAAACTATTCAAGAATGTATCGAATGCAATGCTCACTCAAATCTTGATTATTAGATTACCTGAAGCAAGGCACAACTTTATTAATCTTAATTATTAACTGAAATTTGCTTATTTTTGCGAATAAATAAATATTATGTTGCGTAATTCAAAGTTAATTCTGTTCGATTTTCATTAATTTTCATCGTTTTTACGAGCTTTGACGCCGGGGTTCTAGACATATACATCTCTATATATATATATATATATATATATATATATATATATATATATATATATATATATATATATATATATATATATATATATATATATATATATATATATAGCGATCCTGAACCGATTAGTCATATGATAAGTTTATTTGGAATAATGAAGAGACATGCTGATGTGTTTGACTCCTCATAACTCATTATACTGTAACATATCACGTTTACCGCATTAGTGTAAAGGACATTTACAAGGAATCAGGAAGTAGGTAATTTTTACCCCCATTAGGTGTTTCGGGTAAATGTGGGGCATTCAAAGTACAATGAAACAGACTAAATGGAATAAAAAACAGACATGCGGATGTGTTTGACTGCTTGTAACTGATTATACTGTAGAATATCACATTAATTGTATGAGTTTAAAGGACATTTACAAACAGTTCATGTCACGGAAATTGCAAATGCAGCGCCACTGTGATCTACTATGATTGACCAACTACAGTAGAACGTAAGCGCTTCTACCGTAGCCATGCATGTTTGGCCATAGTAAGATTGCATTCGGCCTTAGTAGATTGCAGCTAGCATATTGTGTTATTTGTCACGAACGGGGAAAAAATTTCTCAATTGCTTTGATTTTTTGCATGCATGCGTCTCAAAAGTGTGTGCATGCTGCAGGCCACTCAAGAGAAAAAAAGGTAAAAATAGATTGGAATTTTTGTGCATATCATTATAATTCTCATTTCTTCCATTGGAATCTCATCTAAGAGATTATGGGCTTAAAAATGAAAGAAAATAGTATTTCCTGTGTGCGATCAATTGCATATTGCTCTGCCTCAAAGCGGCATTTTAAAATTGATTTCAGGCTGAGAACGTTCGGCATTTTATAAACAAATTCATCATCAATGAAGAGTGAAAGATTTAAAATCATATAGACCCAGGGAACGCGAGCAAAATCTTTGTGAGCTTGTTTGTGTATTAAAATATCAAGAGGTAAAATTCGTTGTTTTCAAGCCTTGCCTTTATTACTTGTGTGTGTAGGCATATGTGCGCTGAATAGAATAAATATAAAATGGTAGATATGCATACATAAGTACTTCAATTGAACAAGAAAAATTGCGAAGAAAGCTGGCTGGTCAGAATAAAATTTGCACGAAATAATAGAACGGGCAATATTTTTTGAACTATATGCTTGCCTGAGGAGACAGACACTATGTGATGTATTTCACTTCTGAACTGAATATATTATTAATGTACATATCGTAAATAAATGAAAAAAAGCGAAGACACAAAATATTTTTGAGAGCGGATAATGAGGAATTTTTTATCAATTTTGTTGTTTAAAGGCATAACAATATTTTATTATTTAGTTTATTTTATGTAACAGAAATTTTAAATATGCAACACCTAAATTCTAGGGGGTCAGAATAAGGTAAATCACCAAAAATATAACTAGAAATAGAGTTCTAGGGTCTACAGTAATTTGCAAAGTTATGTATTTCAACTTCTGAGAGTCACAATCCCCCAAAGCCATTTGTGGCCAGAAGGAAGGAGCATCAACGGTTTTTAATTCAAAATTATTTAGGTTTCATCCCATCAGAATCCCCATGCTGTGCTGGTATGACATATGATTAATTTTATTATTCTTTTCAGCATTATAAAAGAATCGAATAGAGATGTATGATTAATTAGTTGATTCATTCATTTTAAAATTAATTTTAAATATCAATTTTCTAATTCCTGTCTAGTCGTATTCCATGTCAGTTCCTCTCTAATATTACTAATTGTATCATTATGTAAATATTAATATAAAATTATGTAATAAAAGTATGATCATTTTATCCAATCACTTCAGAGGCTCATTTAGTTCAATTTTTTCAACAAAATAGATTTCCGTTCTTCCATGGCTGTGTCAAAAGAACGGCCAGCCTGGCTATTTTTATCTTTCAATTTACGCTGCATACAGCAGGCACAAAACACGTACTTGGGCGCACAGGGAACCTTCCAGGCTGCCTGCAGCGAGCGTCAAACTTACAACTTGCGTAAAACGGTCATCACTGTAACAAATAACGCCATGGTCTTATTACTCTCCGATTCGTTAAAGAAAAGGACACGCACACTATGTTTGTATTAGTACACATTAAGAAGGTCATCTCATTCTACTATCCGCGATCTACTAAGGACAATGTACAATTAATTTGCAAAAGTATTTGTCACCTGTATTTCACTATTTTGTTAAATTTTCTATCTAGCTTAGACCTTACAGTCACTATTCATTCTCTCTTCCCAATTTTGCAATATAATAGTAGAAAATATGGTTTGTAGAAGAATGAAAATACCTTTTACAAAAAAATTTCCCTCCAAAAGTTAAGGGCAATTTGCTTTGATTTTATTTCTAATTTTAATTTAGTCAAAAAGATGCGCTTTTTAAAATCATATAACTAATGGCAAAAGATGAGATTTTTGAATCTTTTGCTCTTCATTCGGCTATGAATTTGTGTTAAAACGCAGAACGCTCTCAGCTTGAAATTAATTTTAAAATGCTCTTTTGCGGCAGAGCAATATGCAATTGATAGCACACTAGGAAATACTATTTTCTTTCATTTTTAAGCCCATTATCTCTTAGATGAGATTCCAATGGAGGAAACGAGAATTATAATGATATGCACAAAAATTCCAATCTATTTTTACCTTTCTTTCTCGGAGTGGGCCTGCAGCATGCACACTTTGAAGACGCCGCATGCAAAAATCAAAGCAGATTGAGAAATTTTTCCCCGTTCGTGTGACAAATAACGCAATATGCTAGCTGCAATCTACTAAGGCCAAATGCAATCTTACTATGGCCGAACACATGTGGCTATGGTAAGAAGCGCTTCATGTTCTACTGTAGTTGGTCAATCATAGTAGATCACAGCGGCGCTGCGTTTGCAATTTCCGTGACAAGAACTGTCCAGAATCATGAAGTAGGCAATTGATAACACCATTAGGCGGATGTGTTTGACTCCTTGCAACTCATTATGCCGTAGAATATCACGTTTACCGCATTAGTTTAAAGGACATTTACATAGAAAATTATGATGGAGGTAATCTTTTTCCGCATTAGGTGTGTTCAGATAAATAGAGGAGGTTCAAAGTTCAATGAAACAGACTATTACATGATCCTAAATGATTGGTACGGATGCAGGATGCGGAGGTACATACACTGAGTGAGGAATGTACTTATAGAAACAGAAGAATATGCTATTAGTGAAAATCTCTTTAACACAAGTTTGAGTATTTTTACTGTTCTTAGTAGAAGCCTTATCGCTGTGCAGAACGCTTCATCCAGGGTAAATCGTGAACACTAATTTTGCCAAAACAACAAAAAAAGGCTAAGCTTTCTATTCCAGAAGTATTTTTATATGTACTAGTGTTCAATAGAAGGTTTCCAAAAATTTTGAGCATGGCTAAAGCTGCTGTGGTACCCACAACAGTACCGAGTACCCAGGTAGAAAATAGTTTTACTACCCGGGTTACCGACAGTGCCCGGTGTACCCAGGTGCTCGGATCCCTAACATAAAATGGAAAATTAGCACTGCAGTTATGCAATATGTGCTAGAATCGAGTCAGAAACCTAGAAACGTATTGCTTCTAGTGCGATTGAATCACAATGTAAATGTGATATGATATAATCAACAGATATATTGTTAAATAAGCGAGTCTGTTAATATTTCCTATTGTCTCGGTATATAGCACATACAGTTTAGGCAAATTCATCATTCAGGTCTTTAGTTAAATTATTTTATTTGTGCCGAATTCTTCTTATTCTCTATTGTAAACAAATTTAACACAAGAATTTATCTGTTAAAACGACACTTTTTCTATTGCATTTACTTCTGTGACCATTATATAAATTTAGACTGCCAGCTTTTATTCACATCGTGCCGCGCAACTGTTTTAGTTAGACCTGATACAAAGCCCATCGATGTTCCAAATGCAGTCAGCCATAGGCATGGCCCCAAAATTTTCAAGAAATATTGTTGATTGTTGTTGGACTAATGTGGGTCAGAAAATTGAGTTCAAAAGACAAAAACGTCAAAATTTTCCGGCGCTTCCTTCAAGTCATTAGTATTTATTACCATATAGATCCAATGAATTTAAAAGCTTGAATCAGCTAAAATAATCCAAAACTTCGCATCACTTTGAGTTATTTAATGCACTATTAGATCATTGAATAGAAACTGCACATGCTTGTTGAACATAATAGTAAAAGTGCAAAATGTTTGCGTACCATCTACTTTTATTTATCTTTGTTTACAGGACATAATTCTATTTTAAATTAAAGGAAAGGCCAAATTTTCTTGTGTTTTTGCGCATTTTCTGTTTTCTAAGTATTTAATAAGAAGGCCACAAATGGGCCTGAAAACGGTAAGAACAGAATTCTCATTGATACATCTTTCAATGACTTATTGGTTGCGACCGTTGCTGCTCTCCCTAGCAAAGGTCGAAAGCACGCAATTTTAAGTTTTTTGGGCTTAATCCAGAACCGAGATTTTGCCGATTTACTGAAAATTTTACGTTACTAATAAATTATAGTGCTTTTTTACAAAATTTTCCGGGGTTCTGCCCCGGACCCCGTTGGGGGCGCTTGAGCGCACCACCCCAGACCCCAGCCGTACTATCTCGCTTTACATGTGCAAAGAGATATTTAGGAGGACCATAGCTTCCCAAGGTCGAAAGTTTAGAGGGGGGTGAAATCCCAAAATTTGAGACCACTAAATTTAGATTTCTAGCCTTTTTTGCAAGTCAAATATGCAAAACGCTTAAAACATCTTATATAGCATGTTTTAATGTGAAAAACTGCATTTTTAACTACTTTTTGTCCCATTTTGACTACTTTCGTCACTCTTGTAAGTAAAAAATATAAGAATTCATCAGAAAATTTCGACTTTTCAGATTATTTTAACTTCATTCTAGGTATTTTATGGGTAAATAAAAAAGTAACGTATATACTAGTCGGCCGCGAAGCGCAAAAAATTTTTGACATCTGCGCTGCTTTTGTACCCAAAAATCATTGCAGAAAACGTTTGATAGCTCAAAATCGTCTGACAGTGATTCAAGTATCGGACCCTGAGGTGGGGGTAATGCCCCCTCACCCCCAATGGGAATGTGTGAGGGGGACAGAAAAGGTAAAAGGATTGGGAATTTTTAAAAATTTCTGGCGCCGCATGCTAATTAGTTTATCTTTTCTGTATGATTAAAGCAGTATAAATTGAGTTGAAAGAGTAAAAACGTCAAAATTTTCCTGCGCATAGCACCGCCAATGATTGTCTTTCTTTTTGTAAAGCTCCAGCATTGCGTTTAAAAGCCTGGATCAGTCAAAATATCTTCATACTAAGTTAATAATTCGTAGTTTTCCTGTTCTGCTCTGTCAGACTATTAGTATTCAGTATTCATATATCTATACAACATGTTAAGAGGCGGTAAAAAATGACTGAATTTCTTGGTGCTTTGCGCCACTTATGATTACTGAACTGTTTGTCAATAAAGGCCGTAAATTCTACATGAAAACGGCAAAAATTTCGAAAATTATTGGCGCTTCGCGCCGTTGGTTCCTCACAATCAGTGCGCCATAGAGATACCGTTAAGAAAAAACTGTGGAAGAATGCGAAAAAGCGAGGGCGATTAGATGATTAAAATTGAAGGTAATGCTAAATTGCTAAAACCATGTTTGAACTTGGAATGAAAATAAAATCTTGAACTTAACCAGCTTTATTAGTATTCTCTATAAGCAAGTGAAGTATCGTTTTTATCCTTTTTAAATTGGTATGTAATCATGCAATGTTAATTGTTAATCTTCAGCCCCAACCCCGACCCCGACCCCGAGCCAGAGGTGAAGATCTGACCTTGTACGATCACTGCTGTCAACCGAAAATAAACAATGTTCACTGCATTCTCTTTTATCTAAGGTCCTACCCGGGTATGCCCAGGTACCAGATACCAGTGTACCCGGGTAATGAAACTAGCCGGGTACCCAGGTAGTAAAATTTGCAAAGTGTGCAGCTCTAAGCATGGCTCATTTCACCCTGGCACTGGGGTGACTTGAGCCACATGAATCCTAGTGCACTATATGAGCGCCAGATGGCTAAAATAGCACATAACATGAGTTGAGACGAGCCACTTATGGTGTTTTAAAAAAATTACATGCGTTTTTATGAGAAAAAGACAAGAAATTGGAATGTACGTCAGTCAATGGTAGCCCTTAGTGTGTTGAAAGATCGGGAAAGGTCCCGGATACTCATTCCTTCTTCAGCCGCGCACAGCTTCTGCTAATTGATCCTCTGACCAGTTTTATATGGCCTACTTCCTAAATTACGTTTATAATGGCGCATCTTCTAAAATAGAACTAATTAAAAAACATAACAGTAGTGGCTCATTTCACCCTGTTTTTTGCACAATGGCTGGAGTGAAATGAGCCATTGGCCTTACAAAATATCAGAAGTGAATTGAGGCCCTAAAATACTTTTGTCAGATGCAGAAAAACGTCAGCATCCACTAAAAAAAGAATTTCCTTAAAGCATCTGCTCATAGTCTCAGAAAATTCAAAAGTCTAGCACCATACTATTTTCAGGAAAATTTACATTTTCAGGAAAGCAGTAAATAACAGGTGACAGAAGAAGCTGCATGAAAAACCAATGTACTAGAAAGAAAGAAGAACAAAAACTAGACCAGGAAAGTTTTATTACAAAACACAGTAATAAATAGCACGCGTGCAATGAGGATCACAAACAAAATCCATGCTGAATGGCTCATGTCACCCCTGGTGGCTCAAGTCACCCCGTGTGACGGTACCTTCATTTATGAAAATTATCTAATCGCGAAAATTACTGTATCACAGAAATCGGACCACTTTCTATATTCACAACAGGCAACGATCGGATTGGACAACATTTAAGAGGCTGATGTATTACGGATGGTAGATGCAATAGAGACTATTACAGGTAGATGCAATGCTCCCACGCGCATTGTTAAATTTTATTCAATGTACGTACTGACATGAGTGAAAATGTAAGGAATCGCTATGTGGTGGCACATGTATCAGTGAAGAAGCGGAAGGCTCTGACGGCCAGGACGAGTCTGAGTGTGCTTTTGCCAGCATGCATTTTCTGAGAATTCGAGTATACCCATATATACAGAAAGTTGGATTCGTCAATTTCAGCTGATTACCACTGATTCTGCTGGCCCTTAACTATATCATATTTACAACAGATTAGCAGCTAGAACGTTCGGTTCTTTTATCCGCGCCCAAAAATCTATACTACTACGGATTTTCACTCATCTTGATGCTCCAATCGCACTTCACGAATTGATAATTGTGACAAAGGCCCGACGAACTGGAGGATTAGAATAGTGAGTGGTGTAAACAACATGTTTTTCTAATCATTAAGTTGAGCTTAGCACTGGCTTAGGCTTAGGCTTGGTTATGTGCCTTCAAATTGGTGCCAGGGGATGATGTAAGCCTGAGTCAGGTGGGGCGAAAATTGTGGAGCGAGCAAAGCAATTTTCGCCCCAACCTTGGCCTAGGCTTAGATCATCCCTGACACCAATCTGAAGCCTCAAACAGCAATTTTTGGGCTTCTAATCACCATGAGCAGCGCGATGAACCTTAAGACTTGCCCTGAAGCTGAGTTTGCAATATGCTAATTAGCCTAATTTATACTATGCTAATTAGGCTAATTTGCATATGAAAAACAGCTTCCGCGCAGTGATCGGACCGAGGCCTTGGCAATCCTCAACGTTTTTTGGAGCCTCGGCACTCAGCGCCGAGGGCAAAGCTGAAAAGTGCCGAGGCGCCGAGGGTTAAAATCAAATTTGAATAAGTTTAATATATCCGTTGAATATTAACTATTTAGAATGCATCTGCAGTACACAGGCTATTTTTACCTATTGACTTTTCTTATGGTTTTAGTCGCGTACCCAGTTACACCAAGTTACATACAGCAAAGTGCCAATTTATTATTCATGTGATGACTGAGTTTTAATTCTCATGCTCGCTACATGGATCGGCAACACACATTCCCAAGAAGGGGTGAGGGAGGGTTATTACCCTCCTCTCAGGTGTACAAGACTCAAGTCACTGTCAGACGATTTTTTGGTGAAAACCTTTTGAATAATTTTTGAAGTTATTTTTTACTATGGCAAAAGTGCAGCTATCTATTAGAATTTCACGAAGTGATACAGTATCTTTTGAATGTAAGCAAAGATTGAATAGACTAACTAGTATCTATCACTATAAAACATGCATGCAAGAGCTCAAAATTTTCGGGAGGGGCTCTTCGGCATACATGTAAGGAGCTTGAAATTTCGGGTAGGGGTCCCTGGCCATTTTAGAAGGAGGGGGATTAGCAACTCTATTTTTATCTCAAAAATTGCAAAAACACCTAAAAAATAGCCAACAAAGCGCAAATTTTCGCCAAAAATGAGAAGTTGGGTCGGAATTTTCTGACGTTGGAGGGAAGGGTGTGGGGGACGTCCAACCCTGGGTGGATGGGGAGTTCTCAACCCCCTCCTGTTGCACATATGGTTTTCGGCCATTTTATGGGAGAGGGGGTAAATGATCACGAATTTTCGGCCGAAAATCGCAAAAACGCACTTAAAAATGGCCAATAAATGCAGGTTTTGCCAAAAATCAATTTCGGCTCGTGCATTTTTTGAAGCCATTTTTATACAATGTTAAAATACTTTTTTGGACAAAGTGATATTAATTATATCGTTTTTCAGTATATTTTAGGAAATTTCAAAAAATTTTCGGCGCTTCGTGCAAAATATCGCTAATATACTGTATTTAGATTGAAGCAGGGGAAATAAACACTCCAAAATCAATTTTTGTGTAATCTAGGCATCTTTATGCAGATTTAAATATCTTTTGTAGGTATCTATTTATTTTGTTCTTAAAAATTTCATGCAAAATAAGTACTATTTATTAACTTTGCACTTTTTTGCCGTTCAAAGATAAAATTGACTAATTTATCCTGATGTTGCATTGTATTTCTAAGCACAGTAGTGCTTATTACAAGATTTAATTGGCATATTACAATATCTGTAATATTTCTCATTATGTAGTACATGTTGTTTTAGCTTTCTCAGTCGAGTTTTATGTGTTAATTTCATCAAAAGCTGATAAGAATTTTGGCGCTTCGCGCCGAACTAATATTATCAACTAAATTCAAGCCGAATTATCACATTTAGGGCCACGGTTTTTTGTATTCGGCAAAGATTTTTCATAATGTACAGAATCTTTTCAGGACCGTCTTTGTACATGCACAAAGATTTTTGGAGAAACAAAAGTGTAAAAAGGTGTACAATTTCCGAAAATTTTCCGCGCATCAGTAATTGTCTGTCCTATATATCTTTAAAATGGTAGAATTTGCATCTAAAATGGAAGAATGTCGAATATCAGAAACCCAGGAATTAGCTAAGATACACTACCAAAGGTCGAAAAAACCCTGTTTTACCTACTAAATCGCTGTTGTACCATACTATAATAGTACACAAAAATTTGCATGTACAAAATGTTCTAAGACTTTTGGATACCATCTTTGTACACGTAAAAAGGTATCTTGCTGCAAAAAAACACTTTAGGACTGCTTGCCGGTTGCAGGTCACACACTGGCAGTATGTAAAAATGTGTATGTTTTAAATATATTTATATAAAATATCAACAAAAATTTGTTCGCTCATACAAAGACACTACTTAATTTACTGGTCCCCCATTTTGGGATTTCACCCTTCCCTCAACTCTGGACCTTGGGAAACTATGATTGGAAAGTACAGTGCAGTCTCCGTCATATTACCTGCCACACCAGGATTGGATGACCGAAATAGCGTATTTAAACATGCATTACTGCAAAAGCGAGCACAACAATGGCTACAGTTATGTCTTTACTAAGCTTATTTCGTTTGTTCGTTTATTTCTTCGACACCGTTTTCTTATTTATAGTAATAAAAGTTGTTAAGTGCTTGTTCAGACACATTTTTTATCAACTTTTCCAAGTCTTCATCAACGGCAGCTTGTTAAATTAAGTATATATGCTTTCATGCTGCTGACTTTATTCAATAAATCCTTCACACATCTAATCTACTATTATTGAAAATAAAAATGAATTGTTTGACATTCAATAAAGTGTTAATATTACGATTATTCTCTAGTTCATGTGCATACAAAATATTCTAGGAGTTACTATTTATGGGTATAGGTGTATAAGCTTGACCCTCGGCATTATCCTTGGCCTCGGCCTTGGCCTTGGCCGAGGCCAAGGAGTCCAAAAAGTACCCTCAGTCCGATCACTGCTTCTGCGGCCACTTTTGGGTTTCTAGCAATGCTCGTGATGATTAGAAAGCCGAAAAATGCTCTTTTGAAACAAAATGAAAAATCAGTAATTACGATTATATTCAGTAAAATGTGATGTGAAATAAATTTTTTTGAAGATTTTTTTCACTCACATGGTTTTCCGCTAATGTTTTTGACTTCTATGTTAAAGATTATTGCTTGAAAAGGCATAAAAACATGTTTTTTTGAAAATTTGAGACTTTCCAGTATTCTCTACTCCACCCGCCGATTTTCCTATATCTTATCAAGTAAAACCGAAAAATACATACAAAAAGTGAAAAATTTTTAAAGTTTTTTTCATATGTCAAACAGCTTTCCGCGCCTTTTTCTTTTTTCTCCTTCATTACTATGCTTCCTTCCATAATTTGAGCCCATATTATTTATTTCTGACAAATGTGTAAGTCCTTTGATCGAGCCGTTTAATCGTCCTACCCAACACTCAAATCCACAGATGCCTGCAACTTTGCAAGTATGGCTCAGATTTTCGCCAAATTTTTTCACGCGCTTCAATTTATTATGTTCTACCAGTTTGGCACAAAAATTTTGGCATTCCGTATCCGCTTTGCTCCTTTTCAAAAAGTACCATACCTATTCTTAACTTTAGCCCTTAGGGAATATAATCGTAATTACTGATTTTTGCGTACCCACAAGCATATATGGGCAGCGCCTAAAGTCTGGGGGATTCACATAATTTTTTCTATCTTACAATAAAGTTCCGATCTTAAAAAGAGCGTAAAAACACAGTTTTTGGGAAAATTGAGAAAAAACCATATCAGAAAAAAATTCCACAAAATGGTAGTAAAGCTAACAAACTGGCAGGCAACACCAGTGTTGCCAACTCTGAAAAGACCAACCGGACATACCAACATTCAAAACCGGACAAAACCGGACAGGAGCACAGTTAAATTCCGGACAAAACTGGACAAACGATGTATACACTTGATAAATAACAAAGCGGCTAAAATTTATTCAAATCAACTATTGCACTTAAATATCTACCACATTGAACGCATTTTGCACATTAAACAAGGCTTCATCAAGAAGTTATAATGATTCATTAAGGCACACGATATCATCATCACAAATGCTACGACCGTACATTTTAGTGTTAAACAATTTAAGCATTGGATCAGTAACAGTGAAGGTGCAACAATTCTCGCCCTTCCAATACAGTAAAAAACGAGACACGTAATAAAGCATCAGTAGTTTTGACATCTAAGCGATTTCGTACGTTTGGTCTTCAGCAAACTTAATACAGAAATACCCCATTCAACGCTAGCATTAGAAAAGGGAAGACTTAAAGCAGACAATGCACAAAGTATAGCATTTTATTCAACATCAACAGCTGACAAACATTCAATAACAGATTCATGATCTTCATCAGGATATACTGCTCAAGGGCCTAAGCTAAAGAGGTCGCATTGTTTACAATACACATTATTAAAAAAAACAGTTTCTGTGCTTAAAACAGTGACCGCCAAGTTTCAGTTGCACTACATCATCAAAAATTTCTGAAAAGAGCCTTGTTTGCAATGTCTTTTGAAAAAATAAATAATACTTTATTACTAATTGTATGTACTTCAGTAGCAAGCAAATCCTTACATTTTGAAATATATCAAAAAAATGTTTATAGGCGCTTTGCAAACACCGTTTTTCCCAGCGATTTTGTTGACATTATAGACCAAACCCAAAAATTTTTTCCACTTTTTCCGAATTTTTTCAACATTTTTTGGGAGGTCTAAAAACGTTTAAAATAGAGCGCCTGTGTTGAAAAATCAGTGTTTTTAAGTGGGAAAATTTTATGTACACATGCAATAGCGGTGTTTGATGCACTTTTTGTATAAAAATTTCGCGCTCTGCAAGAATATGACAATCAGTAACGTTATTTATGTTGAAACTTGAATTTCCTTCCTTCAGTAAAGCATTTTAGCCAATTCTAAAGTCATTTTTGACAATTAAAACTATAATTTATCAAATGAGCTGAAGCGCTAGAAAATTTTGAAATTTTAGCTCTCTAAATCATTTTTTGCATTTCAAAAACTGTGCAGAAGGTAAGGATTTTCAATCGTAGTGGAATTCTAGGACAAGATTATCGATAAAAAATGCTGCAATTGGCGCCGCGCAGCTTAAACATCAATAACAAGTAAGAATTAAATCAATTCGGCGCGAAGCGTCGAATATTCTTTGTAGTTTCACCTCTCTGAAACGCATTTTTGCATTACAAAAATTAACTGAATCCCTGCAGAAGATAAGGATTTTCAATCGTAGTAAAGTTCTAGATCAAATTGTCGATAAAAATGCTGCAGTTGATGTGGCACGGCTCAAATACTAATAACAAAAACGAATTAAATCAATTTGGCGCGAAATACCAAAAATTTTTTGTAGTTTCACTTCTCTAAAACGCATTTTGCATTACAAAAACTAACTGAATCCGTGCATAAGATAAGGATTTTCAATCGTAGTGAAGTTCTAGACCAGATTGTCGATAAAAATGCTGCAATTGGCGCAGCGCGGCTTAAGGATTACTAATAAGTAAGAATTTAATCAATTCAGAGCGAAGCGCCGAAAATTTTCGAAGTTTTAACTCTCTAAAACGCATTTTTAACATTACAAAAAGTTTCCACAAATGCCAACCAAGCCCAAAAATTTTTTCCATTTCCCAAAATTTTGGTTGACAAATAGACTAAAACGTGGAAAAAAACAGTGTTTGCAAACGTCTATAAAACTGATAAAAACAATTAGACGGTGTGTAAAGCTATGTATTTCTGCACTTCGTGATATTAAGTGAATAAATAAATGAATGAATGAATGATTTACTACAGAAGCACAAAACTTATTTGGATATAGTTATAACTTAACACTTAGGTCTTAACTATGAACGAAATAAATTCTTAATGTGAAAGATCTCTAAGTATAAAATTATATACAACTAACTAACTACAGTATGAATGAATGAATGAAATAATTTATTACTGGAACGCGACAATTACGAAAGATGTAAAAGAGTAATAAAACGTACGGTCAATAGAATAAAAGCGTACAGCAAAAGGCGATGAAGCGAGTCATGAAAATGACGATTTAAGCCCGCCCTATAATAAATTTGGATAAGTCGACATCAATTAATCTAGATTTGAATATATTTAAGTTAGGGGAAGAGACTACAAAATCAGGTAGGTGATTCCAAACAGAGATATACTTATAGAAAAAGTCAAATTTTTGTAAATTAGAACGGACAAGAGGAACAACTAGCTTGAAACGATTTGTGCAGCGAGTAGTATTTTGATTAAGCACAAAAAAATCTGTCATGGAAAGACAAGATTTTTGACTAATAGTTTGATACATCATACATAAGCAAATATGAAGGCACTGATTATTGGCCAATCTTGACCCCAAATTTTTCGTTAAATGCCAATGTTGGTCAATAGCACGTGCATTAGGGGCCAATATTTGCAAGATTTAAAATTCTTAAAAAGCTTCCCGTCCGTGAGTTTCGAACCCCGTACTTTCGTGTTAGTAAACTCACATGCGCACACTGCACCATAGCAAAATCGTGATCAAAATTCTGAAGAATGATACTAATGTCATCTCTTATATACAGTATATGTAGTTAATATTTTTTGTTTGAAAGAGATTGCTTATCCTATCTTTTATGCCTATGTAGTTTGAATTGTATGGTAGGTATTTCTAGTTGTTGTTGGTTTGCCTTACGTATTGCAAAATATATATATGAGAACACAAAAGCGTGCAACGATGCAAAATATTGACATAATGGTATACAACATACGCTAACATATACAACATATCAACGATTGTTTTGTACTATCAGTAAAACTTTCCGATCGTTCTCTCCATACTGTTGACACACCTGTTTTTGAAATTTTCGAGTCAGATATGTATCTGATACCTATATGTGCATAATCTACCTGACGTGCACGATTATATCATTTTTTATGTATTATGTTCAAACTACATAGGCATAAAAGATAGGATAAGCAGTCTCTTTCAAACAAAAAAATATTAACTGCGTATACTGTATATAACAGATAGCATTGGTATCATTCTTCATAATTTTGATCACAATTTCGCTATGGCGCAGAGTGCGCGCGTGAGTTTACCAACACGAAAGTACGGGCTTCGAAACCCATGGACGTGAAGCTTTTTAAGAATTTTAAATCTCGCAAATATTGGCCCCTAATGCACGCGTTATTGGCCAATATTGGCCTTTAACGAGAATTCAGGGCCAACATTGGCCAATAATCAGTGACAAATATGAAGACGACGTAATTCTAATCGACACAAGTTAAGTTGGTTAAGGCGTTTGTCGTAGAGAAAGAGGGCTATGATATCCAACTATGTATTTAGTAAATTTACGCTGAAAGAGCCTCCAGCCTGTTGATATCACTAATATCTTGCTGTTTAAGTTTTGAAAATTCTCCTGAATTCTCCTAGATTTTCAGGATTCTCCTGAATTCTCCTGACATTTTAAAATTCTCCTGCATTCTCCTGCAGGTTTACAATTTCTCCTGAAATTTCTCCTGAAAAGCCCATTCTCCTGCTCCTGCTCCTAAAAATTTTAGATTCTCCTGAATTCGGGAGAATTCTCCTGCGCCCGGCAACCCTGACACTGAGATGCTTGCGTGAGGTCAGGGTTGCCAGATGCTTTAGTCAGGAAACCGTCACACGCATGCCAGAAACCCGTAAAAAACCGACAACAGCTGGCTAGAAACCCGTCAAAAAAACCGTCAAATTTATCATAAAATAGCAGTATGTTTACATGACAAATAGCAGTATAAACATACATCCATTTGCAATAAATATACATCAAACAGCATCAACTCATACAGTAAATTTTTTATTTACAGAAATACGTAGGTATACTGAACCCGAATTGCAAAAAATTAAAGCACCTGACTTAAGAATCGGATAACATGTCTATGGCATCAGAAAAGGCATCTTCAGTAATATTACCACTAACATCTTCATCACTCTGATAAATTGACACATTAAAGCTATTCAACATAAACTGTGACAGATTAAAATTTGACACATTTAAATAAATAAACTTCAAACCAAAACGTACTGACAATATTGAATCTACAGTTTTACAGATAAGACAATTGCTACAAATTAGTTTTAAGTAAATTCATAGCAGAAAACACCAGGGCTGGCAAACTTTGGTTTTTGTAGTTTTTGGTTTTTGTTTTTTGGGAAAAACAAAAAAAAATTTCCATGGTTTTGGTTTTTGGTTTATGACACTTTTTTAAAGAATTTTTCCTCAATAAATTGGATTCACATGTGAGTACTTTGTGAGCATATTCTACAATCACTCATAACTACTTTAGAAAGAGTCTCACATTACGAAGAAGTTGCTAATTACACCTCCAGTAAAGTGAGTAACCAGTCCTATCCAGTCTAGGCATCTAAATTTTGGGTGACAGATACTAGCTAGTGAGTCAAGTCAAGGCTTGTTCGTTTGTCCAATAGATGAGCTATGGTTTGCAATTTTTCTGTGACGGTTTTTACTCGGCCCCTCCTTGCTGTCAGTCATTTTAAGCTGGTGGCTGAGGAAAAGATTCAGTTGGCTTGGGTGGGAGTGTGACTGGGGTTTTGTTATGTTTGGTCAATTAAGTTTAATCATTCATTTTCATTATTTCATAAATTTCTCCTTTTGCTTTATAATAAATTGCACACTGAACCAAAAACGGTCGGCAGCAGACTGGCTTAAAATTTCAAGATTTTGATGTTTTGCAAGTACCTACCAATCTACGTAGGAGGGGTCATGCTAGATTTCTCAATGCAACGGTTATAGAATTTATGAGCTTTCCACACATGGGTGTGGGGGTCTGGGGGGGGGTCTGGACCTCCCCCAGAAACAAAAGACCCCCCCCAGAAATCAAAAGACCCCCCCCCCAGAAATCAATTTTTAAAAATTTTTTTCCGTTTTTTTTCGCAATTTTTTGATGCCAATGGATAGTGCTTGATGAGAAACGTCGAAAAATGGTGTTTTTATCGCCATATCACCATTTTTAAGGCCATTTTTTGACCTTCAAAAAATCTTGGACCCCCCAGAATTTTCTTGCTGCCCACGTATGTGTCCGACCCGAGCAATGTATCTTTTGCTTGCTACTTTTTTCTCTGTATTTGTATTGATGATTGACTGAATGATGACTACGTTGTTCCAGATGTTTTTGTTGACTAAATGTTTGAATTATGTGCTCTGGATAAAAAATTAAAAATTGTGCTCAATGCTTTTTTTATGCAAACAGAACATACTATTGTGCCTTAGCTTCATTCAATAAGCTTGTTATTAACACTTAAAAGTTAAAATTCACATTTTTCAAATAAACATTTTGGTTAAAATAATCAAAAACCACCAAAAACCACCTAAAAAAACACCAAAAACCAAAGCAAAAACCAAAAATTAAAAAATTAAAATTTTGAAATCCTGGTTTTTGCCACCCCTGGAAAACACCCGTTAAATGGCTGTATTCGAGAAAGGTAAAGACTACAAATTCAGTGCAAACAATGAAATATTTCCGAATCGAGGATTTCTAGTAGCATCAGTACCATCCAGAGGCGTAGCCAGGATTTTGGTTGGGGGCATAAACAAAAATTTTTTCAATCTACTTTTGCATTGAATGCCAGTAATGTTATGTATAGTAAAACTGAGTTTTTCGACCTTTAGTAGTGTAGCCCGGTTTTTTTGCACAAAGTCCGTTTGTACATGTACGAAGATGGTCTGCAAAAGTCTTTGTACATTTTGTAGACACAAATTTTTGAGTACTATAATATGGTACGGTAGCGATTTTAGGGTGCTAAAAACAGCTGTTCGACTTTTGGCAGTATATCTTAGCTAATTTTTGGGTCTCCAAGGGCAAAAATCACTAATAATCGTTTTAAAACGGCGCGAAGCGCCGAAAAATTTGACATTTTTCCCTTTGAAATGCAATTTCTGCCAGTGTAAAGATATATAGAATACACAATTACTGATTTCGGCGCAAGAGCGCCGAAAATTATTACGAATTTTATACCTTTTTTGCAATTTTTGTTTTCCCAAAAATCGTTGTACCTGTACAAAGATGGTCCCAAAAAGTCTGTGTACATCGGGAAAAATCTTTGCTGAATACAAACAAACAGCACTGATGTATCCTAGCTAATTTATGGGTTTCTGACGATCAAAAATACAAAAAGTGTAAAGCGGCTCAAAGTGCCAAAACATTTTGGAATTTCTACCGTTTTCATGAAGAATTTACGGCCTTTCTATTGACAAACATTTCGGAAATTATAAGTTGCGCAAAGTGCCGAGAAATTTAGTCATTTTTTTACCGCCCTTAACATTTTGTAGCTCTGTGAATACTAATAGTCTGACAGAGCAGAAAATTATCAAATTTGTACTTAACAATTTTGACAGTTCAAGCTTCCAACAAGAAAACTGCGAATTACTAACTTTGTCTGACGATATTTTGAGTGATTCAGGCTTTTAAACGCAATGCTAGAGCTTTACAAAAAGAAAGAACAGTAAGTAGGCGGCGCTACGCGCCGCAAAATTTTGACATTTTTGCATTTTAAACTGAATTCACACCGCTTAAATCATACGAAAAAGACAAATTAATGCCGGTGCGAAACGGCGAAATTTTTAGAAATCTCAACTCCTTTACCTGGCTTGTTCTCCTAAAATCTCGTTGCACATGTACAACGAGATTTTATGGTCTGCGGGGTCTGGGATGGCGCGCTCAAGCATTCCCAGTGGGGTCCGGGGTAGAGTCCCAAAAATTTTTGTAAAAAAAGCATTTTAATGTTAAATAGTAACGTTACAATTTTCGCAAAATCGGCCAAATCTCGGTTCCAAGCCCCAAAACACTTGAAATTGATGAACTTCTACATTGCACAAAACTTACAGAGCTGAAATGCGTTTTTTGACCTCTGCTAATTACATAGCGCAGCAACGGGTCGCTTAAGCTGCCAATAAGATTTAGAAAAATGTATCAATGAAAATTTTGTTCTTACCGTTTTCAGGCCCATTCGTGGCCTTCTTATTAACAAGATGCAGTTCAGAAAACAGGAAATGCGCAAAAACATAAGAAAATTTGGCCATTCCTTTCATTTAAAATAGGATTATGTGTCCTTGTAAAAAAGGACAAACAAATCAAAGAATAGACATACTGGTACACAAAAGACAAACAAAGCAGAGAATAGACAAAGTGGTACTTGATCATTTTTGTACTTTTACTATTATTATGCTCAACAAGCATGCGAAGTTTCAATCAACGAACAAATAGTGCATTAAATTACTAAAGTGATGTGAAGTGCTGGATTATTTTAGCTGATTTAAGCTTTTTAATTCATTAGATCTATATAACAATAAATAATAATGACTCGGGCGCGAAGCGCTGTAAAATTTGACGTTTTTGCCTTTTTGAACTCAGTTTTCTGGACACACATTATTGCAACAGAAAAATCAACAATATTTCTGAAAAAAATTCCGGGGGGCATGTGCCCCCAATGCCCCCCTGGCTACGACTATGGTATCATCCTCTTCTAAAAACGATATCCTGCAATGCTCACCTCAACGATTTTTCGCAATGCTACCTCCAAAATTTGGAACTCCTTACCTGACCATGTTGTCGCTTCTCCTCTTCTAACGTTTGTTTGTTCAAAAAAGAGCTACTAAACATTGATTTGAGGATTTTATTGTTGGGGCATACCTAGTTGTATCACTTCGTGATCTGTATGTCCTTTTGTTCAGTCACTGCCTTATCATGCATTCGTGTTTTTATCAAATTTCGTGCATTTTCTGGACAATAAACATTTTCTTGCCTTGTCAAGCTCAAAATCGTCTGACAGTGATTCGAGTCTTAGATTTGAGGTAGGGATAATACCCCTCACTCCCCCTGTGGGAATGTATGGTTGTACGTGTTGTTCGTGTTACTGGGCTAAACTTAAGAATATTGAACTTTTAGAAAAGGAGCAAAACGAATAAGGCACTGCCAAAATTTTTTTACTAAACTGGTAGAACATGATAAATTGGAGCGTGGAAAAAAATTTGGTGAAAATCTGAGCCATACTTGCAAAGTTGCAGGCAACTCTCAATTTGAGTGTTGTGTAGGAGTTTTTGAAGAATATGGTGTGAACCGATTTTGCGCCATTCCGGCAGAACTGCCATACAATTGCGCAAAAACAATACGTTGTGTCACTAAAAGACGCGGAAAAAAATAATAAACCAAATCCATACAAAACTCACAGAGTTACGGTACTTCAAACATCATACTTCGACATTCACCATTTTGAGTCACTTTAAGGAATTTTAGCAGTTTATCAAAGGTTTAAAATTTTTACAAATTAATATTTCCCTGCCATTTTCAAGGTCGCAGATTATAAAAAATTAAGTTATACTGCGTGGAAACCAAGATAAAAGAAAAATTTTTTTGTAATTTTTTGCCCAAATTTTCAAGAAATTTTTTTAAATTTCACTATTTTTAGCATTGTTTACATCCACTTAAAGATTTCTACTTGAATACGATTCAAACAGCATTTTTGGATTATCTTAAAGTTCCAACCATTTGAAGATTCAAACAGTGGAATGCAGAATAACATGTACTCAACTTTGGTCGACCTAAGCATCTATACATCGACCTGAGCATCTATACATCGACCTAAGCATCTATACGTTGACCTAAGCATCTATACCTCGACCTAAGCGGGAGCGACCTCGACCTAAGCAGCCGAAAACACCTTCTCAGATAAACTAAGCATAAGCCTAAGCGTCATTTAGGCAAAAACTTGAATTTTCACATTATCTAGACAGAAAGAACATGCAAAAAATTGTTTTTTTCAAATTTAAAAATTTTTTAACAAAATTTTTTTCCGTAAAATAAAAGTTATTTTATCGTAATCGGCGACCTTGAAAATGTCAGATACATATGTTTTCAGCCCAAATTCGGAACATTTTTGGTAAACTGTAAAATACCTCACTTTAATGTAGCTACTATATCCTCCTGAGTAACTCTATCTTCACCAATATTGGTCCGTTTTTCATAAAATTTTTTTCCGCACTTTCTTTATGCATGTCCTCCTCATTTCAATCAATATCGTTCCTTTCCACGCACATCAGCAAGTTTTTCCGTTCCACACCATATAGTAAAGTTTAGCCGTTGTGGGACGATTAAACGGCTCGATCCAAGGACTTGACATTTGTCAGAAATAAATTATATGGGCTGAAATTACGGAAGGAAGCAAAGCAATGAAGGAATAAAAAGAAGAAAAGGTGCGGAAACCTATTCGAAATTTTAAAAACTTTGAAAATTTCATATTTTTTGTATGTTTTTTTTTGGTTTTACTTGATAAGATATACGAAAATCTAAGTTTTTGCTTCTATTATACTTAGGGTTAGGCTTAATATATCTGAAAAGGTGTTTTAAGCTGCTTAGGTCGATTTATAGATGCTTAGATCGATGTACGCTTTGTTAGGTCGATGTATGTATAGATGCTAAGGTCCTTGTATAGATGTTTAGGTCGATGTACAGATGCTTAGATCGATGTATAGATGCTTAAATCAACGTAAATTGGGTATCTACATGTGATTCTGCATTCAGCTGTTCGAATCTTTAAACGCTTAAGTCGCGAAGATGCTTGCTTAATACTTAGGTCGAGAAGAGGCTAATTAACGAAACCCCGATAGCTTTTGTAATATTGATCATAGATGGATGAAATTCTTTCCCGCGCTCTCTTTCAACATGTTCTGAGTACGCGCAAAAAAATCCGCTCTTCTGGAGTTTATTTTTTAGTATTTTGAAAGTACCACATCACATCTCATGCTTACTCCGTGTTACTGTTGCCCTTTCCTTTTTCGCTGCTTTATTTCATTACAGTAATTCTTATGAGCGTTTTCTTATGCAAAAATGATATAACTTGCTCAAGTTCCAAAATCCGTCAAAACCGTCAAAAGCGATTAAAATCCGTCACAAAACCCGTCAAAAACCCCTTCCCGTCAAAAACCTGTCAATGCACTCAGAAAACCGTCCAATCTGACGGGAAAAAGCACATATGGCAACACTGCGTGAGATAGCAATTTCCACAGTAAAGTTAAGAATGCCTTATTAAGAGAACAAGATAAACCTATCTATTTTATTCTTTCCTCATGCATAATAAAGACAACTAAAACATTATCTTCAGTTTCCACCACAGAAAAACTTTGACACAGTAAGTAAAAAAAATAAAGAGTTAAAGTTGTTTGTCAAAGGCTTACTGATAAAGAGAAAGTTGTCATTAACAAATAACTCTGTCTAGGTAAAAAGTACAGTTAAGTATATCTGTTTCACGGAAGCTTGTTCATTTATATCCATTTTCAGTAAAATGGTTTCACGCACTTTACTGTGATACAATTTCGCATAGTGAAACTTATGCTTATCAATTACTACTGTAGAGATCCCTCTACACGCTGTAGCGTTGCGTTGGAACAACGCGAATATGTTTCGTTCTGCGTTACGATGTACCTACGCATCAACGACTGATTGCCCCAGGGGCTCGTTGCATAAAAGACTTGTAGTCGCTACAAGTCCTACAAGCTACAAGTTACAAGTGAATTCCGTTGCATAAAACTATTAGCTACAAGTTACAAGCTACAAGTCCTACAAGTGCAAAACTACAAGTTCTACAAGTCTTGTAGCTACAAGTCTGCGTTGCATAAAATCACTTGTAATCGCTACAAGTTCTATATGTCGTACAAGACTGGTAGCTACAAGTGTAGATTGCATAAAACTACTAGCTAGAAGCTACAAGCTACAAGTCCGGGGCATGCATATATCATTAGACAAAAATGGAAATTACAAGTCGTATTAGTAATGCGTTGCATAAAACTATTAGTGCTACAATTGTAGGTCGGAGACTTGTAACTCGTAATGCATTTTTTTACAAGTCGTTTTTGACTTGTAAATCGGAAATTTTTTCTTGTTCTATTAACAATTATGCATTTTTCCGATATTGACGATGACTTCAATGATGTATTAGTTCACGATCATCCAGTGGCGGATCTACGATTTTCCTAAGGGGGCGGTACCCCTAAGGGGGGCGGAACCCTGACTTGGGCGGAAAAATTAGCCGTTTTAACCCGAAAATCGCTAAAAATCGCTCAAAAATGCTTAATTTTGCGCACTACTTTGGGCCAATGAGGGGGGCGGCCGCCCCCCTCCCGCCCTACCCCCTAAATCCGCCCCTGCGATCATCCTAAAAGGACTTTTAGACCACGTATAAATTTGGATAGATTGATAAGTGAAAATATGGAACGATTTAGATTGAGTGACGATGATATTAATATGTTGTGTGAAATTATTGGTCCGATATTGCACACGAGACTTCTCGAAATTTTGCGCTCTCATCATAGGTGGGCAGCACCGAAATTCTGGGGAGGGGGGGTGAAAAAATTTCTGGGGGAGGGGGTGAAAAAATTTTCAAAGGTCAAAAATGGTCTTAAAAGTGGTAGTTTGGTGAAAAAAACACCATTTTTCGACGTTTCTCATCGAGCTGAAAAAGCAAAAAAAATTCAAAAATTGAATTCTGGGGCGGGGAGGGGGTATTTTGATTTCTGGGGGGTATTCCAACTTCTGGGGGTTGCATACCCCCCAAACCTCCCCACGCCCACGTGTGGCTCTCACCCGATCAGCAAATTCGCCTAAGTTTAAGATTTTTGGCAAGTTCCTCGATTTTTTAATGTGATTGGAGATACACATGGTGTGCATAAATCCACAGTTTGTCGAACTTTGTCCCGATTTGTTGATGCTGTGTAAACGCACAGCCATTCAAGATAGTTGATTGGCCTCAGGAGGATTTAGCTTTGTGGGTATGAATTGTGGGTATACATGTAACAACAGGTAAATTTTCTAGGGGGGCTAAGGGTATTTTTGGGGGGTCCTGTCCATACGTGGGCAGCAAGAAAATTCTAGGGGGAGGGGTGCAAGATTTTTCAAAGGTCAAAAAATGGCCTTAAAAATGGTGGTATGGCGTAAAAACACCATTTTTCGACGTTTCTCACCAAGCACTATCCATTGGCATCAAAAATTGCGAAAAAAACGAAAAAAAATTTTCAAAAATTGAATTCTTGGGGGGATTTTGATTCCTGGGGGGGTATTTTGGTTTCTCGAGGGGTGCATACCTCCCCCAAACCCCCCTACGCCCAGGTGTGGTCCTGTCCATGGCGGGTGGCTAGGGGAGGTCAGCCTACCCATGAACCATCTTTGGAGGGGAGGTTAAAACCAAAAATTTGCAGAAAGCGGAAAATTTTGAAAATTTTTCACTTTTTTTGGGGAAATATATAAATTTTTTTGAAAATCGGCGCGAAGTGCCAAAAATTTTTGAGATTATGGGGCAAAAATGGTTGATTTTGGAGCAAAAAAATCAATTTTCTGGGGCTAGGGGGAGAGTTGGGAAGGGTGGGCAGTGTATGGGCCCGGCTGGGGAAGGGGGTTGAGAAGTTCCAGTGATCCTAACTTTCTTGGAATCATTGATCAAGGACAATAAGGCCAATTTTTCTTCTTCCGATAACGGCATTTTAGCAACTCGAAAAAATCGGTGACCTTTTTACTACAAGGTGCTGACAATGTTTTATGCAACGCCAACTTGTACGACTAGTAGTCCACTTGTAGGACACGTAATTTTTAGCACACGTATTTTATAGCATGCACTTGTAGAACTTGTAGGACTTGTAAGGCTACACATGTAGGACTTGTAACTAGCTTGTAGGACTTGTAAATTGGCTGTCTGGACTTGTAACTTGTAGCTTGTAGCTTGTAAATGTTTATGCAACGCATGCTTGTAGGACTTGTAGCTATTTCCATTTGTAGCTTGTAGCTTGTAGCTTGTAGCTTGTAAATTTTATGCAACGTAGCCCAGATGTACTTTTTCATGCTCTATTTCCATTTCACGTACGTAGCCGTTAAGTGTTACGCTTAACCTAGTATTACTATCTGGCTACATGGGAAAATGTATGTACGGTTTAAAAAATCGATGTTTTATGCTTTGTCTCTTCGAATAACGTTTTCTTTTGCTTATTTTTCGTGTGTATAAACTTCGCAAATTAGCTGTCTAAGAGTGCATTATACTGCAGGCAGGTTTGGTATTGGTGGACGGCTCCAATTTGATTAATCGTTGTAAAATTCAGGTGACTTACCTTTTTAGTTTTCACTTTATCAATTCAATCATCCACTTTTTCGATCTAAAATCATAAAAGTTATAACATAATTCTTATGAACGATGACTGTCCGGGTTGTCATTGTGCTTACTGGAACCAAAAAAACGAATAGTTTTCGCTATAGGTATTTTGCAAAAACAAGCTCTCAAATCTTTTGCGATAATTATTATTTTGGTCCAAGATAGGTCAACTGACCTAAGGCAAATTCGGGGTTACTGAATTGCTGCTGCGTTAGGTATCTAGGGCGTAGGTACCTAAATCTCCCTAGGTACTGTAAGTGCGATGTACACGTTACAAACATTTTATTGAACATTATATTACTGCCGTCCAGAAAGCTAATCGATTACAGCTTTAAATTATTATGAATCGCATAACCATTAGGCAACCATCTTGGTGATGTGCTAGCTCGAGTTATGCCTACACTTCCCGAATTTAATCCCATCTTTTATTTCAAAATCCCATTAGGTACTTAGTCGTGCAAAAGAAGTTATGTATGCGTAAAGATCAGTTAATTAGATATTTGATTTACCGCTGTAAAATTTAGATCTTATGACTTTGTAACAAATGTAGCAGGAGTGCTACTACACGGCTAGAAATGCTCTACTTTGAAGTTTAACCCGTGACATTGATGTTCCATTGTTTCTCAATATTATTGAATACTTTGCGCAGTTGTGAGCAAGAGCCCGAGTAGTCGATTAGCACTACACACGCGAATCAGAGCGGAAGATCCGGGAAACCGGTGCGGGTAAAATTTTGCTCACGTAACGGTGGGAAGCGGCGCCCCCGTTACATATTGGAGGTCTCAGAGTTCGTTCTCTGGAGTTGTCTGCGCTTACGCTTTCTCCTAGAGGGGGAGGAGTGTAGCAGGAGTGCTACTACACAGCTAGAAATGCCTACTTTGAAGTTTAACCCGTGACATTGATGTTCCATTGTTTCTCAATATTATTGAATACTTTGCGCAGTTGTGAGCAAGAGCCCGAGTAGTCGATTAGTACTACACGCGAATCAGAGCGGAAGATCCGGGAAACCGGTGTGGGTAAAATTTATCTCACGTAACGGTGGGAAGCGGCGCCCCTGTTACACAAAGCCGATACATTCATCAGCTAACAGTCTTTATTTTACGTTCATATATTTAATGCTCAAGCTAAGTACTTATTAGGTATACCGCCCATTTTCAATATTCGTAATTTCGCCTACTATTTGTTGTTTAATTACTACCCGCTCTATAGTAAATAGCTCAGTCAAGAGATCTCCACCAATATGTAGCTTAGGACTGGCCAGCTACATGGTATAAGCTTACGATGTGGCATACGTGTGATTACAGTAGGATATCATTTAAGCTTACATTAAACTATGTATTAAGGGGCACATGGGCCGAACGTGCATCGCCCATGAACGATTGATTTTACTAGCCTTATGATTGTGAATTCTGATAGCAATATTCCCAAGATAATGATTGATTAGCGAACTTTATACCACTAGACGAATCGACCCTATATGTAAGGAATAGCATAACCTTAAACCTTACATTTTGGGTGGCAAACGCGGGAATTGGATCCTGATTAGTGTTGGCAGAGTTAACTCTAACTCAACCCAAAAAGGGTTAACCCATCACTTTTTCAATAGAGTTAACCCTATTTTGGGTGAGATTAGTGACCATCGGGGTTAACCTAACTCTTTGAATTTCCAACCGAGAAAGGGTTAAAAAAGGGTGAGTAAGTTATTCATTCGTGCAGTTATAACTTACGATTTTTATTACTGTTTTTTTCAAGTAAATAATTCCTGTCGTCGTCGTCTCAGTGTTGCCGAGTTAGGAGTTTTCCCCAATTTAGGAGTTTTTGGGGGGCATTGGGGGCACCTTGAAGCGATTGGGTTTTTGCGCCTGTGCTTCACCGTTGTGTAGGGGGGTTTTAAAGCCATTTTTTAGCCATTTGAGGTTTTTTGTGACCGAAAATAGGGTTTTTGACAAGAGCACTTGGCAACCCTGGTCGTCTCATTGATCGAGCCGATGTGCGACCTGGCTGGTTGTCTTAACGCCTCTTCTCGCGTGGTGCTGTTTACTTTCTAATTTTCGATAAATTGTTCTATTGTTATATTGTCTTCGTCTTATTCTTGTACGTCAGTTGGGCGCGCTTGCTTACACTCAGCAGTATTGCAAAGTGGTTTAAACCTAATGTTTATTTGTCTTTAAAACATTATGGAGACTCATTTTTCCATAAATGTTGAAAGTAATATCGGAGCTTTATCAAAATTACGAATCCGACTAAAATATTCTTTACGCTATGCGTTTGTGTAAGAGTTTACATTACGTGTTAACCCCTAATTCGATAGACTTGCAGAGACTTTGTAACTGAAGTCAATGAATTTTCAAGGATTCATTGTGAGACATCAATTAAGTGAGTTTGTTTACCCTCAAAAGTAATCTGAAGTGATTTAAAAATTATGTTCAAGTGTCCTTAGATCATTGTAGAGATGTAATTTTGTCTTAAATGGGTTGCATTAAAGTTAAATCTTTCTTAGCCGTGTTTATAATATGTTTCACAAAATCTTGCACATGGAGAGCAATCGTTTAATTGATGTAAATTGCCTGCAAAATTGGTTTAAAATGTACCAGCAATCACACTACTGTGCACAGAAGTCGACAAAGATATGCAGCTTTATTGTAATCATGTACATTAATAAGCCGTAAGTCGGAAATACACCATTTGGAATGGAAAAGACTGCAGTTAATGAATACATGTGTTAAACTTATTATCATGTAGCGCGATAGCGCTACCTATAATATACTTGGCCATCCTTTTTCTTATATGTTTATCACAGCGAATGCGAAATTTGTATCCCCCCTTCACAGCAGCAACGGCACACACCTGGGAGGTGCGGTTTTTTTAATCGATGGATAATTAAAAATTCGATGCCCGTGTTTTTTTCTTTTGTTCACACTCAATACTGAGTTAGCAATGAGAGTGTAAGGTGTAAAGCAAAAAATCAAATATGTTGCGGAGGGCCATTTTTTTAAAAAATGTTGCCCCTCAGCTGTAGATTACCAATCTGACCTTAAAATAACTTTACACTCAATGGTTGTTGCACAAAAGTGTAAAGTATACGTGTTTTACTCTTTGCGTGTCCTTCAGCTTATCTAACCTCAATTTTGGTTTCTGTGCAGTCCAATCGGTTCTATAATGTAGAGGTTACAAAATCTCAAATCGTATTTTTCTTTCTTATAACGCAATATTTATTGATCTGTGATCGTTTTAGTGTAAAGGGTTCGAGACAAAAAACGATATCTCTTCAACTACTCCGATAAGTAGGCGGAACATGCTAATTATGCTTAAAAGGTGCCTGACCTTAGCGTTACAGATCCCAGTTTATTTTGTTTTATACACCCAATATTGCGGTATTAGCACAAGTGTAAAGTTTACACCGAGAAGCATTTTTGCGCCCAGAGCGTCGTGGATGATGAATTTTTTTTAAATGTTCTCCGTAAGGTCAGAATAACGAATCTGACCTTTAAGCTTTCTACAGCCAGTGTTTGTTGAGGTATAAAGAGGTAAACTTTGAATTATACCTACATCTATTTTCTTTTGCCGATAGAATAACTCCGTATTGCGTACTTTTGATCAGATTTTTCGTATTTCAGAGATTTTTGACTCGTCTTTAATAAATAATTATTTTTATCATCATAAATGCACTATTCTTAAACTTCAGTAGAATGATGAATATCTTTCAAAATAGGATAATCAAGCTGAAATCTGCTGATATGTCGAGTTGGCGCAGTGATTGATAACTCCGTTCTCGGATGCGGTATTAAACAAGAATGATGGGTTCGAATCTTCTGAATGCTTGACTTTTTTCATTTTTTTAAATTCTTTTGGCAAAACCGTGTACTTAATTTGACTCATATATCTATTTAGCTTCTGCGATAACTTTTTTTGTTTTTTGAATTTCGAATGGGAGTGTAAAGTGTGCGAAAATCTGGGGGCGAAAAGACACATTTTGGCCGAGTTTTCGACATGTTTATGTCTGCCAACAACTCCAGTTATAGTTTTAGGAAATTTTCTCTGACAGAAATGTACTTCGGATCCAAGGGCTATCTCTGTGCTTACCAACAAACTTTTCTACAATCAATACGCAGTTAGTACCAGGGTTTTAAACTTTACTCTCTAGTGGATGAGTAAAAAACAGATTTTGTCCAAATTTCTCTGCCAAAAGTTAGGGTTAATTAAATAAAATAGAAATAAAGTAACTTCTAATGGCTACACGTCGAAGCGAGCCGCGTTCAAAAAACGTTTTATTGAGCTGTTTATGGGGTGTAAAGTTCGAAATCTGAGGTGTAAAGTGGGCAGAAAAAAACAGGTTTTTTCGTATTTTGATAGATAAATCATAGCAAATATTTTGCGGAACATAAGTTTGGCACATACAAACCTACTACAATCAAAAGGCAACAAACTGGCCCGAACCGAATTTATTTACATTCAATGAGCGTTAGGTTCAGATTTTTGAAAGTTTACAATGTAGTGGACAGTGGAAAATACGTGTTTGTACATTTTTTGTTCGCCACTTTCTCTGTTCAGAAGTCGAGGCGAGGTCGAATAGGATAAAAATAAAGTAAAATACTAGTTTTTTTTCTACGTAAATCAAGCTGCGAATCTGACTGTTAGTATTCTCTACACTTAGTAGTTTTGTAAAGTTTGCACGATTCATTTGTTGTTAATATGTAGTTTATAGTACAAATTTATTTTACTACCAAATCTGAGCGTTAGTGTTCCTTACACTTGATATTTGCGTGAAATTTTGGAATTCTTTGCCGAAAAACATTGTTTTTCAATTTACCAACATCCACCTCTTTGAATATCCGGCAAGGTATATGATGCGTAACATACAGCCTCTCATATACAAATGTCAACCCTACGTGCTCGTCGTGCTGGATGCATAATCTAACAGGGCTCTGGCGACTGCAATCATGGGCGCAGGATAATAACCCTTCAAGGTGTTGGAGGAAATCGCTAACACTGAATCCGGCGTGCGGCAAGCTTGGGATCATGGATTGTCAAGCATCTGGCCACGACTGGACGGAGTGCAGAAGGGTCTGTGCAGTATCTGTCGCCTCCCTGCCTCTACACCCAACAAGCAATGCGGCAGTGTTTCACATACCGACTGGTTTTTGGGAGGACTTTCGTCCCTTGGGAGTGGCGCCCCCTTGCGGTATCTTAGCCAGAAACTTCATGAACAGTACAACTACAATGATTCGCGATAATGCTACGTCGTCCCCGGTAAGGGACCCCATTTGCTCATAAACTAGCTTTATTACAGCGGCCTTCACAAAATTCTCTCAACGTCTTTGCTTTAAATGTACGAACCTTACTACAAGTTGGCCAACAGGGTCTCCTGGCCAGAACTTTATTTGACTATGCAGCTGACATTTGCTGCCTCTCCGAAATACGACTGCCAAACATTGGAAAGTCCATTATCCCAGTGCATGGATCAACTGATAGCTTTACGTTGTATTATAGTGGACCAACGGATGGTCATGGACTACGAGGCGTTGGAATTGCCTTATCGAACAGAGCTGCCAAAGCGCTTCTGGAGTGGAAGCCCATAAACGACCGAATCGCCGTTATTAGATTAGCAGCCAAGCCCTTTAACATCACTATTGTGGCAACCTATGCACCAACTAATGCAGCAACTCCTGATATAGCGGACAACTTTTATAGCCAACTTGAAGAGGCGATAGACGAAATTCCTGGCAATGATTACCTAGTTGTTGCGGACGACTTTAATGCTCAGCTTGGCCCTGCAATTGCAGACCGAAAGGAAGCAGGGAAAAACACCTTGGGCACCTTGTGTGCCAATGGCCACCACTTACTTCATTTTGCTGCTACCTACGGTTTAGTTATCGCCAACCCCTTTTTAACCACAAGGCACGGCACCTACAAACCTGGTTGAGCCCCGATGGAAAACACCGCACCCAAATCGACCATATCTTAGTCCGTAAAAAATGGCAGTCATCACTTATCAACAGTCGAGCCTACTGGGGCATTCATGTCGTAACTGACCACGCCCTTTTAATGGCCAGGATTAGACTAAGGCTATCGATAGAGAAAAGGCCTAAGCCCATCAAGCGATTTGATACTGCTCAACTGACCCTTGCTGAGAATCGTGCTACATTCTGTCGAACATTCAACAATAACATAAACGCCTGTGAACCTGAGAACACTGTTGAAGGCAGGTGGAAGCACCTCAAAACTGCCTTGCACAATGCGGCGCAAAATACCGTGGGGTACGTTAAGAAAAACAAGCAAGGTTGGATAACTGAAGATACATTGAGCGCATCCAAAGCCAGGCAAACCGCGCTAAATAACCACAATTTTCCACTCGCAAAAGATCTTGCGAAAAAAGTGAAAACTCTTGCAAGAACGGACAGGGAAAACTACTGGAACGCACGTGCATTCGAACTCGAGGCTGCGCAAAACAGGGGTGACTCTAGATTGGTTTTCCGACTAGTTAATTCAATATCGAAGAAATTTAAACCGCCCGTTAGCAGCTCTATCAAAAATAACCAAGGCATAGCCGTCTCGAAAAAGGAGGACCTTATGGGCTGTTGGACTGATTATTTCTGTGGTTTATTAAACCGGCCTCGCCCTGCAGCGGTTCGAGCTAACACAGGCAGCTTGCCTGCACGGATAAACAACTTAATCTCTAGCGAACCTCCCAGAATTGACGAAATTCAAGCGGCAATTAAAAGTCTCAGGAACAATAAATCGCCTGGCACAGATGAGCTCCCACCCGAGTTCTTCAAGTTGAACGACCCAACTATTATAGATTGCCTGCATGAGCTGTTAGATCGGATATGGATAGAGGAGAAAATACCACAAGACTGGCAAGTGGCAATCGTCATTCCTATTTTCAAAAAAGGCGACAAAAGTAACTGCGCCAATTACCGCGGTATTTCATTACTCAACATTGCTTACAAAATTATGGAAAAAATCATATTACGCCGAATCGGTCCTCACTGTGACGCTCAAACCAGGGAAAACCAAGCTGGATTCCGGCCTGGTCGCGGTTGTATCGACCAAATCTTTTCCACCAGACAGATACTTGAACAACGGCACGAATTCCAGCAACCCACCATCGTGACATTCCTGGACTTTACAGCAGCCTTTGATAGCGTACACAGAGATTCCATATGGGAGCTCCTAACAGATATTGGAATTCCTGAAAAACTAGTTCTGCTTATCCTCAATCATGTACACTAATACCCAAAGCCTGGTCCGTGTCTACGGGGAAATGAGCAAAACCTTCAACATCGCCAGCGGAGTGCGACAGGGCGGTATCCTATCCCCGTGCCTCTTCAATATTTGCATAGACGCAATACTTCGTAGAGCATTGGATAATAAACCAGGAGGCATCTGTCTACACCCGTACCAAACGCCCTTGACGGACCTCACCTTTGCGGACAATGTAGCCCTATTTGCTGAAACAGCGGCCGATATGCAAACCATGATCGACCGAGTGGGGGAAGAAGCTGCCCAACTAGGTCTAAAACTGAGCCCAACAAAATCCAAATTTATTGCGTATGACCCAGATCCGGACCAACACCTACCTGTGCTGACAATCGGCCCTGATGCAATCGAAGGGGTCGATTCCTTTGCCTACCTAGGTAGCCTAATAACTGCAAACGGCGACGCTTCCAACGAGACTGACAGCCGTATACAAAAGGCACTAATTGCATTCCTGGGCCTAAAATGTCTGTGGAATCGCAAGGACGTTCGAAATAAAACCAAAGGACGAGTCTACTGTGCAACGGTACGTGCTACGTTACTATATGGAAGTGAAACGTGGAATACCAAAAAAGCGGACCTCAAAAAATTGGAAACTTTTGACCATCGTTGCCTACGCTCGATCACAAAAATTCGCCTTAAGGATAGAATTACAAATGAGGAAATTCGTAGAAGATGCGAAATCGCGCTACCACTTTCGCAGCTAATCACTAAACGCCGTTGGACTTGGCTTGGGCATGTTCTCAGGATGTCGGAAGGCAGGCTACCACAAAAAGCCTTCCTATGCACAAACGACCCGCATTGGAAACGGCCCCGTGGAGGCGTATTAACGACTACCAAGCGCTATTTCAAAAAGCTGCTGAACACTTCATCATGAAACCATTCAACCTGAGCCGCAAAGCTTATAATAATACATGGATGGAACACCTCCGAACACTAGCAGACGACCGGAAGCAATGGATTCAAATCACTCATGAAGCGACTAATATCCAGCATGGATGATCAACGTCGACAAGTAACAAGTAAGTAACCTTTTGAATTTTCCTAAAGTTTAAAATCTTTTACAATTCTCATCATAATTTAATGGTAGGTTTAAACTTTAAGTTTCTCTTAGTTTACAACTCTCGCTTAGCAAGCTCATTTTTCAAAACTTTTTCATAGTGATCAATCGCGTTTAGTTCGGAATTGGTGGACGGCCCTTATTTTATTACTCGGCTTAAATAATCCAAGTGACTGTCTTTTGATTATTTTCTTTATCGCAAATTCAAACACCCAAATTTCAATTTAAAAATCATAAAAATTATTTCATAATTTTTATGTAAGATGACTGGCTGGTTGAGAGCTCTTTTTTGTTGTTTTCATTGTTCATTGTGCTCGTAGGAACCAGAAAAGAAATAGTTTTTCGCCATAGGTATTCTCTGGCGAAAGCAAGTTAACAAAGCTTTTTGCGTTAATTATTATTTTGGTCCAAAATAGGTCAACTGACCTAAGGGCAAAATTCCGGGGTTACTTAATTACTACTGCGTTAGGTTTTTAGGGTATAGCTGCCAATAGCTCCGTAGGTACGGACGAATTTAGGTCCGAGGAGTTTGAGACCGTAGTTATTGAGGGTCGTGTGGTTGAGTCCGGCGTTTCGCCCTAGCAACCTGACCAGCGCTAAGTGTAGCCAGGTACTTAAGTAAGTCCCGTAGGTACGTTATATGTCGTTTCCAAATTAATTTAAATGCGGAACGACCTCTATAACTTACAGGACTGTTTAGAATGTAAGATATATTTACTATAGCTAATAAAAAATAGTAAACTTTATACTTCCGACAATCAAGAGCATATCTAACTCAGTTTTAAATTCTATGCAGTCTGATTGATTTCAAAAGGTAGACGGTTATAAAATCTATGGAGTCTTTTTTTAAAACAATATTTTTCAAATTTAGAGGCAATTAATTTATGTTAAGAACAATATTGTTTTCCGCGTTCTTGGACTGCTGTCATTATTGTGGTATGTTACTGTATGTGTTTGCTGACTGATGCACTGAAATCATGCTAATTAAAAGTAGGGTACTAGCAAAGAAAAATGCTCCGATGGAACAAAAAAGATGAATATACTTGGAATTGTGGATTATTAAGGATGTAAAAGGAGGGGACTAGGAAGAATCTACCTAAAGTCGCAAAATCTGCTAAAAATCACACTTTCTCTAAGCAACGCAAAAAATCGAAGTATATTCTGCGGTCAACACATTAGAATAAATATTTAACCATAAAAATGATTGAAAAAGCAGCACGTTAGCTATGCAGCAGCTATGGGAAATGATATCGAGTAACAGTCTTTCTAAGCCAATTGAATGAAATAGCAAACATCGATGCATCCAAAACAATTGCAAGAATTGTTGGTTCAAAACAGTAGGAAACGCGTGAGTTGACTTGAAACAGACTAAATGTAGGTACACTAGCATGCCCGTAACGATTGTGTGCACTAATCAATCGGCCCCTGCTTCGCTTGCTATAATGCTCATAGCAAAATAAAACAACTTTAAATACAATACCACTAAGTTTTCTTTCAATCAGGATACGAAGCTAGTCAGTATTGCTACTTGCCAGCAATTGAAAAAAGGAAAGATTATAGATTTCGTTTATTATCTGAAATTTTGAAAATTATTTAAAAAAGACACTTTTTAGAGGCCGCAGAATATACTTCGATTTTTTGCGTTGCTTGGAGAAAGTGTGATTTTTAGCAGATTTTGCGACTTTAGGTAGATTCTTCCTAGTCCCCTCCTTTTACATCCTTAATAATCCACGATTCCAAGTATATTCATCTTTTTTGTTCCATCGGAGCATTTTTCTTTGCTAGTATATATATATATATATATATATATATATATATATATATATATATATATATATATATATATATATATATATATATATATATATATACATATATGGACAAAGCTAGGTAGCTCTTGTTACTGCCCAAAAGCAGCCAGGCAAGCATTAGTAGTAATGGCCGTGACCCTGGGGGGCAACACTGTAGGATAGGCTGTGTTATAAGATAGGCGATGACGTAAAAATCTGCACCCTGACGTCATCCCAGGGTGCAACGTTATAGAACACGGAAAGGAAGGGTGTGTAAGGGGGAGGGGGCTCCCGCCGCGCCGCCTGTTATAGCATGGTATATCTTGCAGTGTTGTTCCGCAGGTTGCACGGTCAATCAGGGGGTGGTGTCGATGACGTTACAAAAGAGTACAAAACCGAATTTCCAACTGTTTTAATTGATTTACTCTTCAACCCTGTTCAATCAAACTTCCTTGTCACAGATGCCCCAAAGGCCCTATTAAAGATTTTACCACAAGAAAAGCATGCAGCACAAATTGTATTACCAACAAATAAAAGGTTAGCTGAAGCCACAGAACTATGAACATGACCCAAGTGAAAAGCTACTGAAACAAGGTCAAATGATATACAGCCATACAGACCAGTGCTGAATATATCGAGGCAAGCTCAATGGATAGGATCTATTTTATGTTTGATGCAGCGAGAAATTGATATTAGACAAATCACGTGGCGCTTTGTCACAAAAATCCTGCAAGAATTCTCAAGGATTTGTTATATCAATCCAGATGCACACAGCATTGGCAGGCCACTGAATCAAAAACAGTGACAACTGATAACAGCCTTTATGTAACTGGACCCTTCACCTAACCTGAACTCTTTCCAGATTTAGTCCTCCCAAGGTCCTGTCTGTCTACCAAAATATGAGCTCCAGAGTACCACTGAAAACCTGCTGCTCAGCATCACTGTCACATACATTTACCAAGCTGCAAAATTTTTTTGCCTTATGCCAGAAAACTTTTTACTGTTAGAAACATTTGCAAAGCTAAACAGATTACCAACAGCCAGAAATCTCAATATAATGGGAAATTTTTGCCCATTAAACTTTAACAACTGTAAGCACTCATCACAAGCAGGAAATCTTCGCCTATTAAAAATTAATGTTTGAAAGATTTTAAGCAAGCCATACAGTATTCCTTTATCAAGTTGGGAAGAATTCTTTATCAGTTGTAAATTTTTGCTTGCCAGAAGAGTGAACAGCTGCTGTGGAAATCTTTGTTGTGTTGGAAAATTCTTTGTCATTGTGAAAATTTGCCAGGTTAGAAATTTTTTTGTTTGTTGGGGAAGATGAAATTTAGATGCAGCGGAAAGTGATGTGAAGCATTGAATGTTATGGCGAAATGATAGGAATCATCTAATTAATGCAAAGAAAAAATGAAGACAAACAGAAGCCCAGCCGAACGCACATCTCAGCTGATCAAAACAAGCTGAATTTAAAAATCAACAACATTGATTCTGCACCTATACTGGGTATACACATATCCAGGACTCCCAAATAATGACGTGACATACAATGGCCACAATGAGGATAATATATGGAAAACATTCTAAAATAACAAGCAAAAGGAAGAGACAGCGGCAATCAGGAACACATGTGGCTTACCCATCAGCCATCAACAAAAGACAAAGCCAACCCTTCATGAGAAGAACATCCTTTCACCTCCTACAGAATATCACACCCTGGAAACTGTCACCAACCTGATCAACAAACCTGATTAAGTGGGTATTGAGAATGTACAACAAACAAAACGAATGGAACAGAAAGGCCACATGATCTAGCCAAGAACTGTCTCTACAAAGAATGACATAAACAATGGGAAACAATCGTAGAAAAAGAAAAGAGCATCCACGAACCCATTTCATCCAGAAAACGCAACTCTCAATAAATCAAAGCTGAACAAAGTACATAACTGAACCAAAGAATAATAACCATGACAAACCCTATAACCCTGAAGACCTGCAAAAACGTTTCATATTGATCCCTGAGAATCTCTTTCCGCACCAAGAAACTTTGCTGATCCTGTTTCGTATGTCCTGAGATTACGTTTCTCTGCTTCTGCAATATGTTGAAAATCGACTTTTCATATGAACAGCAATCGAACCCTGAATTTGTGAGTTTGACGGCGATATGCCCACAATAGGAACTCACAATGTAATTCTTCATCTCCTGCTGAATATTCATCCAAACAAATTAGATCCCATATGGAAACGCGAAGGGCTCATCATATCTACCAAAGGAACGGTCATCAGAACTGATATGAACATTCGCTTTTTTGATAATGGAAGACCTAACTGTTTCCATGAATATGCAACCTGAATCTTTCTGAAAGAGATGCATTTAAGTCCATTTGTGCCGTATAAGAAGCACATGAATAAAAGATTGAAGGGCTTTCCAAAATCTATTCTGATGAGTGAGTTAAGATGTTTCACAAACTGGAAGTGTTTTGGACTTTTTTGCTGACTTGAACACATCCAGCAGTTCACCTGGGAAGATTTGATCCGAGAGAATATGAAGGCGTTTATCCAATTTTCCCAAAGAGTTTCTAATTAGTTTCACAAAAGCAGAATGAGTGTTTCAACTCTGCTCTGTCTAAACGTTAAACTCGACTTCAACACACACACAAAGCAGTTTGCTGTGGCATCATTCTTTGGCTACCCTGTCCCGTCTAGCATACGAATGAAATGCAATGAGAGAGCTCGTAGTGCCGTCTCAAATGGTCAGACGATTCTGTGAGAAAGCAAACTTGATGCAGACGGTGAAATTTTCTTATCTGATTGCTGGTTAATTGAAACCCAGAAGTTTCTGAGAATGATTCTGTCGAATGGGAAGTCACACAATCCCGTTTCCAACATAATCCTAGAAAGCACTTCCAAATGCAGTTGCTAGACTGGTGGCACAAACTCTAGGACATCTGTGACACACACACAGTGTTCAACTGTGACACACACACACAAAGATGAGAATGAGAATGCCTGGCTAATATGAGGATAACAAACCCGTTTCCAACGAAGGAATTTTCCCGCTTGCAGATAGGCTTTACAGAGTGAAACACTGCAAACAGCCTTCGCACACTGACACACACACAGAATTGGAAAACATCACATTTATGATTCTATCTAGTTCTGCGCTTGAAGTCCCGTTTCCCGTCAAACCATAAACCCGCTTGAATTGATTGGACATCCATCAGAAGGGCTCGACAGGGCTTCCCTGAACGCCCTGAGATTTGAGTCTATTGCTTCAATGCGAAGATGAGATTTGTACGTCTGTTAAAAGAACCACAAATCTCAGAATGCTCCTGACTCTACTATCCTGAAATCCCGTCTACCTTTACCTGGCCTCAATGAATACACATCCACATTTTCAGAGTCATTCCAAACTGCTCTATGAACGATTCATTCTCTGAATGTTCTGTTTAGCTGAAAGCACACAAAGTTTCTGAGAAAAATTCTGTCTGCTACCTGACGAAATGGCTGCCGTTTGCTGAAATCAGATTTGCAAGATCAACGTCCAGCTCGCCTAATGGAAACTGATTCCAAACTGCTGTTCAAAGACGTTCAAAACATCTGCATATTTAACCAAGATTGTATTGTAAAATCAATCGGTCACACAGATCTACAAATATCAAAAATCCTCAGCCCTGTCCTCAGGAGAACAGGAGAGGTCGGAAATTCAGGCCATAGACACAATGGTTGGCAGCCAGGCAAGAGGGAAAAATTCTCTTCAGTCAACTGGTGCTGAGAACAGGCAAGGCAGGAAATTTAACGAGAACGACAACCCAAAGACCCATCAAATGGATACTACACCAAAAGCAAGAAGGATTGTAAACCCAGAATGCCAAAATATCTATAAAATTAACGGAACTATACAGGAGACACAGACTTAAAGTCTGATGTTTTCATAAGAACGACAAAATTTTGACAATTATCATTAAACACAAGAATATCATACAAGAATGACAAACTAATGTTCTATACATTTGCAACCACATGGAGCTAATAAAATGAATCTGTCCAAGAAAAATTTCCAAAATTTATTTTTCCAATTTCAAAGACATCCAATTGGAGCTGAAATCAAAAAATATAAAGAAAGGCTTAGTTCAATTCTATTCAGAATAGAGACATCGTGATATCATTCTGATTCATATCATAAATTACCAGAAAAACCAGATCAAGGATTAAGATTTCAACATCATGCCACACCAGATTACAGATTGTTAATTGCTGGAGTCCTACAGACCTAAGGATTGAAACACTGCTGGCTTCTGATCATTTCTCCTGGCCAAAGATCAACATGATCTGTTCACAAACCAACGATCAGACCAAAACATAATTGTGGTCTTACAACGTACAACCTGATCAACCAACATCCTGGGATTCAGTCTTACTATATCTGTACCAGAACAACTAATAATATCACAAGAAAGCTTCAATAATATATGAACCAAAAATGGCAGACTGCTATTAACCAAAACATCAGGATACAGGCAACAAATGAGGAATTTTTCACAGAATTCTGAGAAAACTAGGGAATTGCTGAAACTTAGACAACCACCTGATGCAGATGGAAACTACTCTGATCATTGAACTCCTGATCCTGAGTGGCCCTATGTCCTCTCAGCCCCGTTTCAATCACAATTAAACAAACGTTTTGCAACTGCCATGCCTTCTTTGTCCCCTCCATCAGATCCACTGAGGTGTATTTACTGCGAGAATCTGAGTTTTTCCCGCATCATGCTCTGATGCCAAGATGAATGACAAGGCTGGCAGACAAGAAAATACCCCCATTCTACAGTAAGTCTTTGAAACCAAGGGTCTGATACATTTTAGTTCATTCGTATTTCATCGTTTGGGGAATGAATGATAACATTTTTGGGTCCAATTACCTCAACAGCAGCATGCCGATGATGACCAGTCGATGTCGCTTAAGATCCGACTGCGTTCATAGTCGTTCGTAAGTTGAACAAGAAGTTATCCGACTTGGTGATGACCGACTAATTGCACCGTCTGGATCATAACCATTTAAAATCTTTCCTGAATAAAAGTGGTGAAAGTCTAAAACGGACTGATAATCACAAACTTGAAGTCTTCCATAGCAGGAAACGTGCTAGCAGCTCCATTTGTTGAACCAAGCCTAATTTCGTCCAAGACAAGCTTCACGTAGTTCTAAAGCCTTTATCTTCAGCTTCATCTAAGTCTTCTTCCTGGTGTCGAACGTCCCGCAATCGTGCGATCCAGCCTGTTCGTCCGCTTAATAATGGATGAATCTTTGAAAATAAAATTAAATGATTTTCTCCTCGTTGCCCATAATTGGCTACCAATGAGCCTTTAGCAGTTTGATGATTGATGACCGTCAAGGTAATTCGTGATGGTCTGGTTCTTTAATAATTGTCGCCCAAAATTGCGCTGTTGTTCCGAACGTCATTCATACATCTGGGCTCTTCGCAGCAGGTCGCCAATAAGTCACCTTCGTTCGTTTCAAACCCATAATTTTCTGATCTGGACCACCGCCACAATAAATTGCTTGTATAGAAACAATAGAGCCGCCATAATTTTCGATATATGAAACGAGTCACAACTCCGTTTGGCCTATTTATAGTCAGAGAAACAGAGCTACCTGAACAAGTTGAAACCTGTTCCGAACGAGGTTGCGTTGCTTCATCATTACAGCCATTGCGCGAGCGACAACATGTTTAGGCTTTCTTGTAAGCTGCATCAATAATCTACAATTTAGGTCATAACATGTGACGGCTGCCCAGCAATCAGGCGGTTGTGTGTATAACCCCCTCCGAGAACCAAAATACCCCCAGAACGAATTTTAGTTTATTTGCATTTTTCCATGCCAATGTTGGATAGCTCGTGTTGAAAATACCGGTGTTTTTGCCATCTAATTACCTTTTAGCAATTTTCAACTTATGGTGCCGCCTAAAAAGAAAGATAAAAACACATTAATTAATACTTTCTGAGAAATTCATTAAAGTAGAATTTTTTGGCAGTTATGTGAATTTTATTTGAAATAAGGGTAAAATAATTCAAAAGCATTCAGATGTCCTATGTCAAAAGAAGTTGTAGCTCATGCAGAATTGAAGCAGTTTTGATTTTTTCAGGTGTAAACAGCTTTTGATCAAGCTGAGACAACAGGATTGAGAGCTGAAAACTCATATTTTTCATCTATATTCTCTTTATTTTTCTCCTTTTTTTGTCTTATTGATGAATTCCTATTATTTTAGCAGAAAAAAACAAGTAAAACTGCATACTTTCAGGAAAATTTAAAAATTTTACAAAAATATATCGCAGCATTACAAAAATATTTCACACCTTGACAAAAATATTTCACAACTTGACAAAAAAATTTCCACAACTTGACAAAAAATTTCAACAACGTGACAAAAAATTTCCACAACTTGGCAAAAAATTTTCACAAGTTGACAAAAAGTTTCCACAACTTGATAAAAAAATTTTCAACAACTTGACAAAAGTACTATGCTTAAGCATGTAAAAATATTTCAGAACTTGACAAAAAATTTTCACAACTTGACAAAAAATTTCACAACTTGACAAAAATATATCAATAATTGTTTTTAAATGGCAAAGTTTTCGGTAGTATGCAGACTCATGCAAATGAGAGCAGACGAGACATACACGGGAGGGGGCCTAAATGGAAAAGTTCCACGGGAATTGATGAAAATTAAAATTTTTTGCTGCAATGACCGTCAATTTATGCCTATTTTTGAGACTGAAGGCTGACCCATAAAGCCGCCATGCTTCGCATCTACGGATGAGAAGCTCAGAAATCACTTGAAATTACTGCGAATTTTTCATGTTCAACCTGCGACGATTTGTCATATCGTATTTCTCTTTATCAAACATGCGAAACAGATCACATTTGCAGCATATCCGATGTATTCGCTGATCTAAATGGCTGCCTCGTTCATTTTGACTGTAATTTCAGTAACTTTTCGCGATTAATGTTCTACTGAATTACCGACAGCTGAAGCAAACACTTATTTATTCGTATTGTTGTTTACGTGCTTTCTTCGTACAGTAAAAATACCTACAACAAGACATGCACGAGGGGGCATCTCAGCAAGGAAAATTTCTAGATAAAACAGGGTGAAAAGTACGGAAATCAGATAAAATGATTGAAATTTTGTTTTTATGCTATTTTTTAGCAAAAAAATTCATCGACACCACCCCCAGATCGACCGTGCAACCTGCAGAACAACACTGCAAGATAGACCATGCTATAACAGGCGGCGCGGTGGGAGCCCCCTCCCCTTACACACCCTTCCTTTCCGAGTTCTATAACGTTGCACCCTGGGATGACGTCAGGGTGCAGATTTTTATGTCATCGCCTATCTTATAACACAGCCTATCCTACAAGCGTTGCCCCCAGGGTCACGGCCATTACTACTAGCATTGTTTGATCTTTGTTGTTGCAATTGTTGCAAGTTTAGGGTTTGCTGATTTGGAAAGGGGCTTTGTCTTTAAAGCAACTTCAACAAGGATGCACAATTTAAAAGTCCAGTCTATTTTGAATCAAATTTTTGAGTGCCAAAAAGCGTGCTTTGTTCATCATATAAATAACCCTTTTAAAACGGGTTAACCCTTTTTTAAGGAATGGGGTTAGAGTTAACTCTAACCCTATTAAATTTTTTGGAATGGGGTGAAGCCTAACCTAACTCTATCGTATTTTACTAACTTTGCCAACACTAATCCTGATCCCGCTCGCAAGAAGCATCAATTTGAGACTTGAGCGAAGAGTGGACGATTGAGCCCGTGAGCTACAACTTTGAGAAAACGACCGGAAGTACGTACAAAGTTAGGCCGACGACTGCTGGACGTGCTCATGCAACTAGCTTTAGCGAAAACCGAGACTTGTGTCTCACTACTGACGTGGCCGTTAAATTGACGATGGACGCCTGGAATGGATTCCCTCACAATGGCTACGCAGAAACCGCAAAATGGTTAGTAATTAGGTTTTTACATCATTTTCTGATTAGAAAAAGTGCTAAATTGTAAGTTGGTTGTTTTAACATGCGATAGTGCGTTATTTTGAGAAAATATACTATTATTTTCCAAAAGATTTTGACATCTTTAATTTGCACTATTATTTGAGATAATTTGTCTGAAAGTGTCCTTATTTTCATTTTAATCTGCTATATTATATCTCAAAATTTTGCTATAACGTGAGATACAATTATTTTTAGTTCAAAATTGTGGTTTTCGTTTTGCCTCAATGTTGCATTATAACGTGAGGTACAGTATAATTTCCATCTATATACGAATTCTCGGGAGAACACAATTTTTGTACGCTTTCTGACAGATGTGAGCTTATTAATTTCTTTTTGTAAATCCTGATCTGTCTCAAGAATTTGGTTACACGAGAGCAACCATTAAGCTTCGGACAATAATTACTTTCATTTCGACTTAAAAGTAATTTCCTTTTATCTCGATTTTCAAGTGACGGAAAATCTAGCTGAAAACGAGTTGGCATTAGGCAGAAAACCACAATTGAGATCTGTCATGTGTCTTCTTACAATATCTGCCGATTTTATGTATTTTTCTCATCAGCTTATTTTTCCGAAGAGCAACCACAGGACATTTGGACTTTGACCGGAGAAAAATTTCCAGCTCTCCTAATAAAAGATTAGTGGACCTAAAAGCTCTAACCTAAATGACAGATTTTACCGAAAAAATATTAATCTTTGATGAAAAAGGGTCTAGATGAGCACCGAATCTTAATTAAACATACTGTCCGGCCAGCTTAGGAATAAATTAATGAGCGCGCAGCATGGTACTGTTTGACTATTGTATTTCAAGCGCACGTTAATGAAGTACGGAATAGCTTACAGTATCCCGCTTTGTCGCTGCATTAGTTTAGCGCGCGCAGAAATAAACGTCTTTTATGATTAAAGTATGACCAACTGGCCCGTTGTACGTAGAGTTCATGCTTTGTAATAGTTGGATAGATTACAATGAGACTTCCGGGAAGCATGCTAAATATAGTGTTTGAAGATTCAGGTACCTGGTTAGCACTGCAGATTGTATGTATGAGTACATGAATGCACGGGAGTGAGCAATCAGATGACCCGAGCTACCCTTTGAATACGCCAACGGATGTTAGGATAGCTCTTGTTGAAAAAGTCTTAGATCTGAGTCATATAAATATGGACCGGTTGTA
>JAVLUZ010000003.1:707392-806440 GCA_036768485.1 Mermis nigrescens
ACATCTGCCATTAGTTCGCGTATTCCATCTGACAACAGCTTGGTACTGTATCAGTTAACATAGCCAATTGCGAGTTGACATCTTGCAGATGGGTGAGCTCGTGGCAATGCCTTCAGTTCTCAAATAAATCCCTAATTTTTATTACAAAATTCTATTAGATACTTGTCCGGTAAACCAGAGTTACGTATATGCTAACATCAGTATTTTACTTATGTAAATTATTGAACGTTCGATTTCATTCCATTATTATGATCATCTTAGTAAAACGCGTATATTGTATTATTTCACGTTCTTGTCCCATATTAGTATTTGCATAACCTATAATATCGTTCATTTCTATCTTATGTGAGCGTCGATGGACGCCAATTGAGACATGTAAATTTGGTATTAACGATTTGGTCAATGTTAGTTAGTTGAATTTGGAAGATTTAGTGTTTTTTGGTCTTTGATTGGTTTATCGATATTGTTGCTTGCTTCCGGCATACGCCGTGTGTATATTATCGAAATAAAATTATAAAATCCACCCAGGGGTGTTTTATATTGAGGGTGTGATAGGCCGGCCCCGAGCGTCGAGGATTTCTGTGATTTTGGTGGAAAAGATAGGGAAATAGTTTTTAATTATCTATTTTGTTCAAAATTCAATATTCTTTTCTCAACCCAAAATTGGTCAAAATTATTATTTAATTATTTCTGATGGCTGATCAGTCTAGAGCTCGTTGGTGTTGTTTTCAAATTTCATTGTGCTACGTACATTAGGAACCAAAAACATTTCGAATCAAGTGTAAACTTTGAAAAGAAGTTAATTTATCAACTTGAGCTGGGTTGAGATAGGTCAACTGACCTTGCGAGTATTCCAGGATTATAGGTAGGTACGAGTGTTAGGATTTAGGGCGTAGCTGCAGAAACTCCCGACTAAAAGTGGTCAGCAATATTAGGACTGAGGGACTTGAAGTCGTAGGTCCATAAGAGTCCAGAGAATCGAAGTTATTCAGTGACTATGCGATTGGGACCAGCGCTGAGAGCAGTTTAGGTACCTAAGTAAATCCCGAAGGTGAATACATCCATTCCTATGTTGATTTTGTAGACATATAGAGCGGCTTTGTATTTATAATTTTTATAGAGGATGACAGCCCGGACTAGAGCTCTTTGTTGTTGTATTCATTGTCCATTGTGCTATTGAAACCTAAATTCGTAATTTATTCCGCTTAGGTAATCTAGTGCGAAATCTTTTGGTTCTTTTCGCAAAAAATATTATTTTGGTCTAAAATAGGTCTAAGGACCTCAGGTAAATTCCAGGGCTATTTAATTACTCATGTGTTGGGTACTGCAGTCAGATTTCCCCCTGCAGTCTCCTTAGGTATGGAAAAAGTTAGGTCCGAGGAGATTTTAGGTAGTAAGTACTTAGGGTCAAGAGGTCGAATAAAGACGGATTGCTGTAGCACCCAGACCAGCGCTAAGTGTAGCAAGGTACTTAAGTAAGCCCTGAAAGGACTTATTAAGGGTTGTTTTTGTAGTTGTTTGTGTGTTGAGTATCTTCCCCGGCGGCATGCTGTCGGTTTAGGTATCCGTACATACAGCAAGTACTTGACCAGCAAGCACCTCTGCACGCGCATTAGATAACTCCGTAGCGCGCACATAAGTTACAAAATGGGAGTAGAAATTAAAATGCAATAATCAAATTGATCTGAATTTAACCACGTAACAAACTGGTTTTTTCAGTACCGTCACACATGGGCGTGGGGGTTGGGGGGTATGCACCCCCAGAAATTGAAATACCCCCAGAAATCAAAATACCCACCCAGAATTCAAATATTGAAAATTTTGTTGGATAGTGCTCGATGAGAAACGTCGAAAAATGGTGTTTATTTTGCCATACGACCACTTTTAGGACCATTTTTGACCTTTGAACATTTTTTCACCCCCAGAATTTCGGTGCTGCCCACCTATGAGTACCGTGCTTTCATTTAGGGAAAAATTTGATTTTTTTCAATAAATTAAATATCTGCTTAGGAAATTTACTATAAATCTTCAGTGTATAAGTTTGCCCATGTTTAAATAGCTTTAATAATAAACTTTTCAAAGATGAATATTTTCAAAAAAGAAAAACTACAGCAGAACACAGAAAGAGTAGGTCAACCAAACTGTTTTCGGATCAAAAAAATATGTGTACTCAAAAATTATTCGTTCAATTTACCATAGACCCAGATTTTCGATTTCTTTTCAGATTCTGGGGTTGTAAGCATACGTGGGCAGCAAGAGAATTCTGGGGGTGCAAGATTTTTTGAAGGTCAAAAAATGGCTTTGAAAACGGTGGTATGGCGATAAAAACACGATTTTTCGACGTTTCTCATCAAGCACTATCCATTGGCATCAAAACATTGCGAAAAAAGTGAAAAAAATCTTCAAAAATTGAATTCTGGAGGGTATTTTGGATTCTGGGGGGTGCATACCCCCACGCCCAGCTGTGGTTGTAAGCCCCAAACGTTCATGATTGGAAGCGTGAACAAAGAGCGTATCGGTGCTTCATGCTGTAGAATTATTGTAAATTGTGCGCAATGGGTGCGGCTATTTACTGTAAAATTACTGCAAATCAGATGTGTACATACATACATACCTAAAACCATTGAACACATGTAAGCAGATTCCCAATGTACTGGAATATTTGGGTCAAACGAATCGATACATAGCGAACCCAATAGAACGGGGCAACGAGAAAGTAACTAGACGGGAAGTTCAGTTTCATTACCTGAGAGCTTTTCAGTAATTCATTCTTTCTTATTTACTGTAGGTCGGTAGAGCTCACTGTAGCTGCGTTTTAAAGGAAAGTTTCCGGAAAAATTTTTTGTGGTATGTTCACTCTCGTCTTCCAAAAGATTAATCAAGTTGCACAGATAAGTCGCACATTCAGCTACAGCTCATCCTAAAGGTTTACATTGTAAACGCAATACAGTTAAACTTTAAGAAGCGCCACGAACTCCGAAGAGCTCAGTGGTAAGACGCCTGATTGACGCCAAAGCAACTCGCACTTACTGCAGTATGTCACGGCAGTGTTTAAATGCCTGAGTTAAATTCATATGGACAATCTAGTGCACTAAAAATGGAAGCATATCAGCCGCTCGCCCTCACTGAACATATCTGACGAATTACAGTAAATCAACTTTTTATGTTTACTGTAGCCCTAAAAAATTCACTGAAAACGCTCTCAAATAAATGAAACAGACTATAACTTCAAATTAACAAATTTATGATTAGTTTAAACCATTTAATAAGTAAAATAAGAAACTGCGCGCTGCAAAGAATAATCAAATCAACAATTACCAAATGATACTATTTATAGACGGAATATGCGCAAGCATAATACTGTGCGTATAAATTGAAATCCGCAAAACGGAAACTTTACACTGAAGCGAAGTTAAGCAACAAAACGTCAAGCGGGATCACTATGTGCAAATTCTACGACGTCAAGAATGTATAACTACTAAACCTATGAATCTCATAGGAAAAATGATTTCTATGCAACGTAGCTTCAAAGTTTGAACATTGAAGGCGGAAATTGATAGATGCTTAGTTCAAAACTAGTTGCTCCATTCTTTAGGCTTAAGTAACAGGATTAAATTTGGTGGACACATTAAAAGAATAAATTAGACTACAAAGACGTCCACACAGGTCTTTGTCAAGCAGCTCGACTTAAAATACGATAATGCACAATATGACCTTGGAGCGCGAGGAAACAAAAATATACATGCAAACGACAGTGAGGAAAATACAAGATTGAACGAACAAAATGGTGCGTACAAATGAAGACCAAATATCATGCCGCATTATAAGAAAAGTCCAAATTGCACCAGCGTTTTTATTCAGTAGTTTTAATGTATCATAACAAAATCTGCGTCATTTTTAAGACAGAGGAAAGATGAAGAGCGACCTATCCACACAATTTTTTACTTTAGTGTAAACTAAAAATACGACATCAACGATGACCAAGTAGGAAGCAATGACTAATCAAGCCACTCATGAATAGAATAAGTTTCTAAAGTCGCTAAAGCAAAATCCTTATTCTAGGACACACATATATACATAAGCACTGCAAATTCGGATTCCTAATAGCTTTTCCGGAATTTCGGTCAAAAAAGTTGCTTTTGGAGCCATTTCACTCAATCTTGTTTTTGAGCAGAAATCTAGTAATATTCCAAATAGCATCTGTTCCGATTTCAAAATTTCGAGTTGTTAGTTGTTACAAATTCTTTATTACCTTATTAGAAATTACGCATTGTAATAAGACGAGGCGAGTCACTACAGCACTATACATGAGTAGTGAGTCCTCTCGGCATTCAGATGGGGTAAGACTGAAAAAATCGGAGAAAACATGTCAAAAACACAACGCATGAGATTTAACGTAATCCATATGGGGTATTTTTGAATATGAGGGTCTAAACTCCCGCCTATTGCCACACCACACAAACCCACGTGTGGTTACTATACATGAGCAGCAGTCAAATTCTGGGGGGGAATGCGATGTGACAAAATTGCACAAAATAGCACCACAAATTCAATGCTGGGGATCTATCGATTTTTTTAGTGGAGGGGTAGGCGCCGGATTCTAGGAATTTTGATCCCCAAGCACATGTCTGGTGGTACCGGTTACCGCACATATGCGGAACAAAATTATGGGGGAGGGTTCTGATGAGACAAAATTGCTAACAATAACCGAAAATTCAATTCTGGAGGTCTATCAATTTTTGGAGGTCCAGCAGACCCCAAGCCTTTAAGTGGTGGTCACCACTCGTTGAACGCAAGCCACGTGACGTTATAGACGCCTACCAAACTGGGCGTGGGGGGGTTTTAGGGGGTATGCACCCCCCAGAAACCAAAATACCCCCCCAGAATTCAATTTTTGAAAATTTTTTTCGTCTTTTTCGCAATTTTTTGATGCCAATGGATAGTTCTTGATGAGAAACGTCGAAAAATGGTGTTTTTATCGCCATACCACCATTTTTGAAGCCATTTTTCGACCTTCAAAAAAATCTTGCACCCCCCAGAATTTTCTTGCTGCCCACGTATGACGCCTACGCACTTCGAACTATAGACACAATGACGACACAGATTTAAATATCTCAGCGGCATGAAAATGCATTGGTGACGTCATCATCTGTTTGAATTCATCGAATAATTTTCGGCAGCAGATGGCGCCATGATTGCCGACGTAAGTTGGGTATTAAGGGCTTTAACACTATTGGACTGCTGTGCGGAGGGCTGAGCCAACGAGCAGTCGCCCATAACGGTCACAGCAACTTGCGGATGCAGGGGTGGGGCGTAGAATTGTGGAGGTGGAAGCGGCCCTGCGGCCGAGTAAACTGTTGCCGGCGCAGGCACCGTTTGAGCCCCTCCAAAGCCGTCGGATGGCATGCCCTGTATTTGATAAATCATATGGTATATATGTCACGTTTCCACATGTGTAGATACAAATTATGATTTTTGGATTATCTTATTTTATTTCTTACTGCATTCTATAAGACAATATGTACAATTACATGATGCGTGAGGAATGAAATATGCAAGCAAAACACTAAATAGGAAACTACTGACTCAGGTCCGAAGGTAAGCAGAAAAATTTAGCGAGAACCCAATGGAGTTTTGCATGGGAAGACAATATAGTATATCACAACCAGACATGCACACTGGGGGTATGAAGGGGTATCCCCTACCAGGACTTTGAGAAGCATACCCGCTCAGGCCCTTCTGAACCAAAACCTATTGCTCGAACCATAAAAGAGTGTCAAATGATGTCTAAACAGTAGGGTTGTGCCAGGTCACCTTTTTTCGAAAATTCGGATCCGGTTGCGGTTCCGGGTCCAACATTTTGGGAAAGTCGTGTCCGGGTCCAAAATTTTTATCAACCTCGGGTCCGGGTCCAAAAAAGTCGGACCCGGCAGGTCCGGGTCCATTAACGTAGCATTGTGTCGTTCCTACCAAACCACCATTTCCTATCAATTTTTCCCACATGTCCGTATGCTTGCACAGAATGGTGCAACCAGTGTGTTTTTTTGTACAAGGTCCATTTGTACATGTACAAAGATAGTTCCCAAAAGTCTCTGTACATTAGTTGCGATTATAGTTTGGTTAAACAGGGTTTCCGATCTTTGTTAGTGTATTTTAGCTAATTTGTGGGTTTCTGATGCCAAAAATTACTAAAAATAGTCTTAAAACGACATGAAGCGCCAAAAAATATGACATTTTTCCATTCTAAATGTAAATTCTGCCATTTTAAAGATATATAGGACATACAATTACTCATTTTGGGGCGCCGAAAATTTTCGGTAATTTTACACCCTTTTACAGCTTTTGTCTTGCCAAACATCTTAATACGTTTTTGTAAACACAAATTGTTGGAACTATAATATGGTACAGTAGCGATTTAGTAAAGTAAAAAAAACAGAGTACTCCGACTTTTGGTAGTGTACTTTACCTAATTTCTGGGTCTCTAAGGGCAAAGATCACTAAGAATAGTCTTAAAATGGTGCGAAGCGCTAAAAAATTTGACATTTTCCCTTTGGAAACAATTTCATGGAGTGGGGGCAGCCGCCCCCTCTAAATCCGCCCCTGTATAGAACACACAATAAAATTTTTACGAATTTCACACTTTTTTTGCAATTCTTGTCTTCCCAAAAAATCTTTGTACATGTACAAAGACGGCCCTAAAAAGTCTTTGTACATCGGAGTAAAACTTTGCCGAGTACAAAAAACAACACTGGGTGCAACAAAGGACAGTGCACTAAGTGGCGACTGTGTGTCTGATGCCTGTTTGCGCGCGCAGCACGACCCCAAAAGAACGTCTCCATAAATGCTTGTAATATGCTAAAGCGCATCGTTACTGAAATTGCATCTATAAATAACTTAAACCATGCTTTATATTGCTATTGTGTCATTCCCAAGAGACATGACCAGTGATCGACCGGGCTCAAAAATACCGGGCCCGGTCCCGGGCCCGGGCTTTGCTGCCGGGCTTGGTACCGGGCCCGGGCTTATATACATACTAACAACATGCCTTGCTTCCAATATAATGTTATGCATAAGATACATATTTAGACCGATTTTACATTTGTTATTTGTCAAACGCAAGGCTTACTGCTATATCAAGAAAATTTTTGAATTCTAAGCTCTGTTAATTATTCAATCTTTCTAAAAATAAATTAAGTAGTTAGCAAGGATTTTGGTAGCATTATTCAAGCAAGAACCAAGTTTTTAATACAATAGCGCGCAATTCCATTATTAAAATGTACATGCAACTAAACACGGTTTGAAAAAGCACAAGGTTTCATGTAGATATTTAAAGGAAATTGAGCATCAAATTTATGCATTCAGACATAACAGCGACTATGATATGGTCGGATAGAAGATATGCTGTTTGGATTTTAAAACTAAAACTATAGCGTAGATTGACGTCAATTGAAATTGTGTAGTGTATAGGATAGGACACAAATTGAAGCCATAGGCGTAGCCAGGGGGCATTGGGGGCACATGGCCCCCCAGAAATTTTTCAGAAATTTTGATGATTTTTCGAGTGTAATAATTGTGTCCAGAAAATTGAATTCAAAAAGTCAAAAACGTCAAAAATTTTTTGGCGCTTCGCGCCGAGTCTTTATTATATTCATTGTTGCTTTGTTTGTCTTTCTTTACTAGGAAAGGACACATAATCCTATTTTAAATGAAAGGAATGGCGAAATTTTCTTATATTTTTGCGCATTTTCTGTTTTCTGAGTTATATCTTCTTAATAAGAAGGCCACAAATGGGCCTGAAAATGATAAGAACAAAATTGTCATTGATACATTTTTTTATCTTATTGGCAACACCCTTTGCTGCGCTTTATACTTAGCAGAGGTCGAAAAGCGCATTTCAGCTCAGAAATCTTGTACAATGTAGGACTTATCAATTTTAAGTGTTTTGGGCTTAATTTAACACCGAGATTTGGCCGATTTTGCTAAAATTTTAGCGATAGTATTTGACATTAAAGTGCTTCTTTTACAAAATTTTCTAGGAGGCGATTGAGCGCGCCACCGCAGCCCCCCCTCCGCCGTAAAATCTTGTTGTACATGTGCAGCGAGATTTTTGGGAGGACGAAAAGGAAAGAGGGTTCGCCGGAATTAATTTGTCTGTTCTGTATGATTTTAGCGGTATAAATTGTGTTTAAAGAGCTAAAACGTCAAAATTTTCTGGCGCATGGCGCTGCTGGTTATTGTTCTTTCTTTTTGTATAGCTTCAGCATTGCGTTTAATAGCCTAAATCAGGCAAAATATCACAGAATATTAGTATTCTCAGGCTACAAAATGTTAAGGACAGTAAAAGATTACTAAATTCCTTGGTGCTTTGCGCCTCTTATGATTTCCGAACTGTTTGTCAATAGACCGTAAATTCTACATGAAAACGGGAAAAATTTCAAAAATTTCCGGCGTTTCGCGCTGATTAACATTTTTGTATTTCTGATGGCCAGAAACCCATAAATTAGCTAGGCTACACTACTAAAGGTCGAAAAACTCAATTTTATCATAGGTACATAACGTTACTAACATTCAATGCAAAATTAGTCTTAAAAAATTTTTTGTGTATGCTCCCCGAACCAAAATCCTGGCTACGCCTCTGATTGAAGCGTAGTATAGAAGATGAATGCACATATGAAGTTGACAAGTATAAGATAATGAGCAGGTGGGCAGAAGTAAGGCAAATGGATTTAAATAGAATCAAAGGCTAGCAAATTCGTAAGAAATACGGACAACAGCTGAAATAGTAAACGTCTAAAATATTAACGATAATTATTTGAGGCCCGGTTGAGGCCCGGTGGTTTTCAGCCGGGCCCGGGCCTGCTATGACCGGCCAGGACCGGTCCGGGCCCGGGTACCCGGTCGATCACTGGACATGGCTTCAGCTTTTATATAGCGCCAATATTTGTCACATTATTAGTCATGGCAAAGCTGCTTCCCCTTTTTGGTGTTATACTGTGATTATGCAGTTTCTTGCTTAGTTGATTAAAATGTTGAAAATGATCCAGTTGCCCGTTTTTAAGCCTATGTCATTTTTCATTGTTTTTCAATATTACTGCAATGCAATATGCGTGCATTATATATTTGGATCTGGACCCGGCACCACATTCAGTGGCGGATCTAGGATTTTCATAAGGGGGGGGCGGTACCCCTAAGGGGGGGGGGCGGAACCCTGACTTTGGCGGAAAAATTAGCCGTTTTAGGCGGGGCCCGCCCCCCGCCTAAATCCGCCCCTGACCACATTGAAGGCGGGTCCGGGTCCAAGTATATGGATACAGATGGGTCCGGGTCTAGAAATTTAGGATTGTCGGGTCTGGGTCCAAAATTTTAGCTGGGTACCCGGCTATTCGGGTCCGCCGGGTACCCGGCACAACCCTACTAAACAGTATCGTAACGCCCATACTTCATGCTAATTTAGCCATAAATATTCTTGAAGAATAAAATACAATAAATTAGGCATAAAAATTTCTAGAAATTTGACAATGGAAACTCGATTTACCTCCTCCCATAACTTATGACCATGTGCATGTATGATCACAATAGTTTTCCTATGAGCTTTCCTGGAGGTGTGTAGCATAATATGAGTTGCATATTAGACTAGTCATATTTTGAGTGCTATAATGTACACTTTCTGTGCTCAAATTCATGGTTCACTCTAGCGAAGCATTCTTTGGTTATTTATCCATTCTATGCATTTCAGAAAATAGATGTAGAAAAATATTAACATAACTACATACTACTCGCCACGAATGCTGACGCTCTAATATGCTTCAGAGGATGATAGAACTTACCGAAGGATATATCTTTTACAAGTGGTCCCATTTCTGCCTGGACGATATTTATAACTAAATTGCGTATTAGTTGGCAAACTTTTAGGAAACTATTGCGCAACTAAGGGTTTTAATGACTATGATGATTGATCAAGAATTTTTGATTTTAAGGGAAAGGAAATTTGAGAAAGAATTATTGAACCTAAAAGTCTTCTATATGCCAATTTTGTTAGTCAGCTTCATCGCTTTTCACGCCGTTGTTCTAATCCAAATTTTTTTGTTTTTCAATTAAATTGTGTCATTAAGACCATAATGTTAAAATTTTCCATCAGAAATACTCAAAATTTTACAATTAGGATCTTCCTGATACTTCTGCGCATTCATATATTTCTAAGTGTATTAAACAATCTTAATATGTTTGCTGCCTTTGGGTCGCTCCCTTGCTATTTCTTTTCGTTTATGTTAGTTTAAGTACGCTTGTTTTTTGCCTTTTGCACTGTTAACATAGATAAAATTTTGCAGACATATGTCATGTTTATATCCTGAAACGTGAAGACAAGGGCTCATTGTTTGATAACTTCCATTATTCACAGTAATTTTACCTAGCCATATCTCCCTGCTGCTCCTCTATGCATTATATTAATTGAGCTAAACTAATTAGTAAACCAATATTTGTCACTGTCTATAAACGTTTTTGTCTTCATTTGCCAAGGTGTTTTAATTTGTATCCGAAGTCTTTTAGTAGGTGCACATTCTTTTGAGATTTTTTCCTCATTCGCCTAGGTTTTTCAATGTGCATCCGTAGTCTTTCGGTAGGTGTACATTTTTCTTAGATTTTTAACATTACCTCATTATTGTATTATTTTAGCTCTTTTCGCTTTGATCCATTTATTCATATGAACAAATGATACATTAATTTTTAATTTTTTATATTTTGATTGATGCTCTATTTATTATAATGTTGTTTTTGAGGCAGTCTGGCCGCCTAGACTGGTGCCGCTAGGTTGCAATTACAGTCAGAGGATTTAAGGCACGAAACAGTAGCAACCTAGTTCCTCTGCGATGAACTTATCGTCTACATAAGTTTTTTTGCCGGATGTAATCCTGCTTACTTCTTCGTGCTTCAGTCTTGCGTCTCATAGAACAGGTGATAGGTGAATTTATGTTTTTTTCTCGCGTATTTTCTGTTTCTTTCATACTACTAGCATGCTGCACATCAACCTACGTCGTTTTTTCTTTTTATTTACTTCCCCTAAATTATCCATTTTTTTCGTTTTTGTGTCATATTGATGACTTCCTATTATTATCATATTTTGACGTTAATATAAGCAAAACCATAGGATGCATGACTCAATGTAAAACAAGACGAAAATTTGCTCTAAACAATTAAAATTATAAAATTGTACAGAAATAAAAATAAAATCATATTTAAAAATCGGCTTGGGTGAAAATACGTAGAAGCTCAAAATTTAGGATAAGCGGAACAATTCTTAGGAAGATAAAAGCATTGGGCGCTTGTTTGGCAATTGGGAAAAAGTGCCTAAAAATGGTCTAAAACGCAAGTTTTAATGATTTTAAAATTTTTGAAGACACATGTCGATTATTTCAGTGAAGTATTCCAGCTTGACTCCTTAACCATACATACATGCTTTTTTCGTGTAAACTCGCCACAGTATGCCCTAAAGCCGATTAAGGATATACTTATTAAGTTGAAGGCTACTCTAATTTTTCGAGCTAATTGCGTAAACAAATCAATGAGCAGTGAATTAATCAAAAAATAGTCTAACGTACCCAAATCCATTTTTTTGTTAGCTTTATCCAGATTTGCGAGCGTTTCTGCAGAATTCAATAAGCTGATGGCTTAACTCTTATTTGCACATGGACAACGAATATCAGAAAAATGATTGTACCAGCAAAATTCTCAAAATTCCGGTTATTTCTGAAAGTTAACTTAAATTAGCTACTATAGCTACTCTGCAGAAAGGCTAAAAGAATTCTGCAAAGGAAATGCGGCAAAAAGATAGCCCTGATCTGAAAATTCAGGCGGCGAGGGCAGTGATTGACCGGGCTAAAAAAACTGGGCCCGGGTCCGGGTTTAGCTACCGGGCCCCCTTCAGGAATATACGTGGGAATTAATTACGGCTTGATGTTTGTTTACGTACAGTCTATATATGTATGTATATAAAGTCAGTATACACATCAATAAATCATATATGTATTAGCTTTATGCAGATATAGTGAAACGAAAATACATGCAAAATTTTAAATTCAATATGTTTAGGACACATGATAATTGATAAGCTATAACAAACAACGAGGTATTATCATAAGATAATGCTTTATTATAGAAGAGTTTGCTATTAATGTTTGTTTTTAAAATTAAATCAAACTTAGCCGTATGTCAAGCGATTGATGGATACTAGCTATCCCGACCATTGCAGCTTAAAGAATATAAAAAATTCTTACACGTTATTTTTTCAATTAAATTCATTAAATTCATTTTTCCTAAGCATTATTTTAGACACATCATGCAGCTCCGGATTCCAAAGTGCATCAAAGTAATTAAAAAACCTTTGGGCGCTTTACGCCGAATCATTTCTCAGCTGAGTCATTTATTTTATCCTAAGTGCAAAATTAAGGAAAAAATATAGCAGCTTTTCAAATTTTCAGGCGATTTTTACATCAAATTTCGTACAAAAGGCAGTATAAACATTTGACATTCAATAAATCAGATAACTCCTATTGCATCCAATAGTTTCGGCCTGAAATAGTGCAGAATAATACATCCACTGACGCCTGTGGTCAGCAAAGTTCTATAAGAAAGTTGCAATATGCCTTTGAGGGGAAAAAGTGAGAATATGACTATCGACTTATTTGATTCATTGATGCCCTGAAATAAGTTTAGTGTACATAAATCTCAACGAGTCATAATAAATCTTAAATTTCAACTGATTCCTGCTGCAGTTCTGGGACTCGGAGGAAAGTTTTTAGGTTATAAGTTCCACAGTGGCTGGACATGCTGCTACGGTCGATCACTATTCATGCTGCACAGATTAACATATAATAAATATGACGCTCTTAGTAATTCATGGTGAAAAATGTATGAAAACATAGAAATGCGGAAATGAAAAGTAAATAAGAACTCGATATATAGAGCTAGGAGGATATGACGTCGAACAGATGTGTATGGGAAGGCCCCAAACAGTGCGTATTAACAGTTTTAATCTATTTACAGAGACAAATATTGCTAATGTGATGATATCATTCGGACATAAATTCTAAGTTTTAAAACTTGTTACATATTAATTAGGCCGGGGCCCGGAACCTTCTCAGCCGGTCCCAAGTTTGGGTTTGATCTGATCGGTCAGGCCCGGGTACCTGGTCAATCACTGGGTGGGGGTGGGCCGACCCGATTAGGGGTCCGTTAGCCCAATCTAACATACCTCACATTATGACGCAACATATTTTCGATCTTACAATCTCATTTTCGTCAGAGCCGATTTTTTTAAATCAAAAAAATTGTGTTAAGAAGGAAAAAACTGAAAATATAAAAATTAATAAGAAAATGCAGACTAACCAAAGCGCCGTAAATCTGATGTTGCTGTTGGGCTGCCGCCGCCGCCGCCAACATAGCGTAGTGTAATGCGGCTGGGTTAGCGGGGAACGGAGCTGTTGGTGCGGTCGCCGGATTATACGCTGGACCGTAAGGCGGCGGCGGAAAAAGGCCGGCGGCGACCGCAGCGGCGGCATATTGTTGCTGCTGTTGCTGATAATCTGCAAGAAAAATATATTTATTGTTCAATCTGTTTATTTGATAAAATTAATTTAATCAATTTGTTTATTTGAATTTATTTATTTTTTGATTTGTTAACACTAAGCCAGAAGTTTTTGAATTCTCATTAGATAAATATTATTTAGAAACATACCTTATATACCTTATGCAAATATAATATGAGGAAGTCATCAATACGCAAAAAAACCGAAAAAGCTGCTATGCGGCTTTTAAGAGGCGGATTTAAGGGGTCCCCCGGTTGGCCCAACATAATTGGCAAAGTAAAAATGGATAGGTAATTAGCAATAATTTTTGGGCGTCAGTGATCATAATTCCTCAAATTTCATTGGCGCTTCGAGCGGGAGTAATATATTTACTCACGAAATAGGTTTTAAAGCGATTTCAGGAGCAGAAAAAGCTATTTCGACATTTTCAACTTTCAAAATCTTCGATGGAAAGCATCAAATGCTACAAAACAAGAAATCGAGGAGCCTCTAAACGTACTTTCACCTGAATTTCACAGATTTTTCAGCGCTTCGCACCGGATTTCCGCTAAAATCAAAGAAATTTGATGATTTTTCCGCAAAAAATTGACAACAAATTTTCATCGACAAATATGCCATAAGCGGTTTTAAACAAATGTAAACAAAGTAAATAAATTCAGTTTTTTATGATGAAATGAGAGAAAAATAAATTTACACCAAGCTCGCCGCACTTTAACAAGAAATTTTTCAAATCTGAATATTTTGATAGATGCAACAAAGTGATCACTAGAAAGCTGGAATTCTTCTTGACAAATAAGACAAGGTGATTTTACCGAAAATCTGGGAGCAAAAAGAGTTTACAGCACAACGTGTTTTTTTCGTAAGTTTCCCTTAAAACTCATGTTATACATACATAAGCAGCAAAAAAGTTCTGGAGGGGTGTGATTACGTGAAATCGTCTAAAACTGCCAAAAGTTAAATACTGGGGGTCTACAGAAATCGGCTGGGTTTTTCAACTTAGGCGAAGGGTGTAAACCCCCACGCTCACGTGTGCTTATTTACTTTTCAATTGTTTTTGAGAAATATGTAGCTGGAAGGGCCAATAAAAAACCCACTGGCAAGATTTGATCGGTTTCGCTTGTTCACAGTGTAAACTGCACAAGTTTGTGTAAACCTCAGATTTTAACTAGTCTTTGCTTACGAAATTTATGTATTTCACAATCAATGCGCAACCCATAATCCAAGAAACTTAAACAATAGAAGATAATTAACTTTTAGCAAATAAATGATCGTCTTTCATTAAAAGTTTTCTTTAATAGACTCGAGGGCAGATTTATAGGGGTATCGTCATAAAATACTTGTGCACAAAAGAATAGATGTGTCCTCCAAAGATCTTAGCCATTTTTATCTTTTTATGATGATTTAATGACATTCAAAGACTTTCTTAGCACTCTAAAAATCTTATTTTTGCGCCAGAAGAGATTTTGCATAGAACAACAATTTTGTAGTTCTTAAAACAATTTATCGAGTGTTTTAGCTGCTCGTTGTGTCGATCTATTATGCATTTATTTTGCGAGTTTTTCATACAAAACTTATGAATATTTTAGAACTATTAGAGAAATTGGGATTCAGCCTCCACCTCTAGTCAGATAATGCCGGATATGCCACTGATTAGACTTAGTTAGTTTTATAAAATGATTTATTTTAAACTGCCTACAATCAAAGCAAGCCACCCTGTCATCAGCCTGAAAGTTTTTTAAAATATCTGGAATTGATCCGAGTTAACACGGGCAGCAGTCTAGATAACGCAGGCAACAGTTTGGATAGTTAAGCGGGACTACAGTAAAACTAAGGTTCATACAAACCTGTGCACTTGATTGGGTACATCTTTCAATTATATCCGAAAAATTCTTATTTTTGAAAAATAATAAATATTAACGGAGTTATTAGGAAAAATAGCTTATCACAGGTAACGCGTTAGCACATACCCATAATATACTTGGGTATACCCAACATATGTCGACCCCCAAAAAACAACACTGGGACATTTTTGGGAAGTGCACCTTTTCAAAAGGTAAATAATTAAAAAATTCGCTGCAGATGTTGTTTTGTTTTTCTTTACACTCAATACTCAGCTTGTAACGAGTGTGTGACGCTTTTTCGTGGTGTTATAACATATAGGAATATTTGATGGTTTTTTAGCCAGCAATTACACAACTCAGTGTGGATGCCTCATGCAATTTAGTGGTATAGAATTGTAGAGAATTTTAGATGGCAAAATTTTTGTTCTTCAAATTCCTCATTTATTCCCGAGGGGAGAGTTACGAGTGTAAAAATCTGTGGGTGTAAAGACAGATTTTGGCCACGTTTTTGACCTATTTGTGTCTGCCAAATTCTTCATATGAGAGACCCCCGAAAACTTATTTACGGATGAGTTCTTACTGACCGCAGTTGTGTAAAGTCAATACTGAGTTAGTTCTGAGGGTTTAAAGTTAACACTCAGGTGGTTGACGGAGAAAACATGTTTTTACCTTTTTTAACATTGCCAACTTCGCCGATTATAAACCAGGACGCGCAAAATACACAAAAAATGAAGTAAGTCACAAGGATTATGCATTGCACATGAACGCGTTTCATTAAATTCAATAAAGAGTTATGCCCAATTGTGTGAATTTTAAACTCTGGTGTAAAAAACAAGTTCTTTGAGGTTTTTTGTCAACTAACTTCTCCGTTTGAGAATCGAGTCGAGTGAGCTATTCTAAAAGTAAAGTATGTAAGGACAGTAACATAACGCTCTTGATCGCGTTCGACTAAACTCAATACTGCGTTGTTTCCGGAAGGGTAAAGTATTAATTCAGCGGTAAAAAAAGCGTTTGCAATTATATTGTCTGTCACGTTTAAGAGTAACACATTATACTAGACGAATTAGTTTGCAGTCAATGAAGGTGTAAGGTACTTCACACTACAGGTTCATTTTGTTCCCTGAGTGTTGTGGAGCGTCAATTTTTGGCAACATGTTATTAGAAACAACAGGGCTACGATTTCAACTTTGGACATTTTTTACAGTGAGCGGTTGTGTATAGTTTACACTGAAAACTAACTTCATCATCATAATATTGCCGAATGCTAAGTTTTTTAAAATACATTTTAGGTCGACTCCATGTCCATAAGGTTCTACGTTGTATGAGCTGTTTTTTTACAAACTATTTTCCTTAAAATCAGAATTATATATATAGCTTTGTTTTTTGTAAGTCAATGGCTGTGCAAAGTTTAAACTGATGATTAATTTTTAATTCAAGATGTTGTAGAAGGCAGTGATCGGACCGAGGGTACTTTTTGGACCCTCGGCCTCGGCCTCGGCCGAGGCGGCTTAAAATCCTTGCCTCGGCCGAGGCCGAGGGTAATGCCGAGGGTCAAGCTTATATACCTATACCCATAAATAGTACTCTTAGAATATTTTGTATGCACATGAGCTAGAGAATAATCGTAATGTTAAACACTTTATCGAATGTCAAACAATTCATTTTTATTTTCAATAATAGTAGATTGAATGTGTGAAGGATTTACTGAATAAAGTCAGCAGCATGAAAGCATACTTAATTTGACAAGTTGCCGTTGATGAAGACTTGGAAAAGTTACATAATCAAAAATATGGCTGAACAAGCACTTAAAAACTTTCATTACTATAAATAAGAAACAGTGTTGAAGAAATAAACGAACAAACGAAATTAGCTAAGTAAAGACAGAACTGTAGCCATTGTTGTGCTCGCTTCTGTAGTAATGCATGTTCACACACGCTTTTTCAGTCATCCACTTCTGGTGTGGCAGGTAATATGACGGAAACTGCACTGTACTTTCCGATCATAGTTTCCCAGGGTTCAGAGTTGAGGGAAGGGTGAAATCCCAAAATGGGAGACTAGTAAATTAAGTAGTGTCTTTGTATGAGCGAACAAATTTTTGTAGATATTTTATATAAATATATTTTTAAACATACACATTTTTACATACTGCCAGTGTGTGACCTGCAACCGGAAAAAACGCAGTCCTAAACAGTGTTCTTTTTATGCAAGATACCTTTTTACATGTACAAAGATGGTATCCAAAAGTGTTTGAACATTTTGTACATGCAAATTTTTGTGTTTTACTATAGTATGGCACAGTAGCGATTTAGTGTGGTAAAACAGGGTTTTTCGACCTTTGGTAGTGTATCTTAGCTAATTCGTGGGTTTCTGAATATTTGACATTTTTCCATTATAAATGCCAATTTTACTATTCTAAAGATATATAGGTCAGACAATTACTGATGCCCCGAAAATTTTCGGAAATTTCACACCTTTTTACACTTTTTGTCTCTCCAAAAATCTTTGTGCATGTACAAAGACGGTCCTGAAAAGATTCTGTACATTATGAAAAATCTTTGCCGAAGACAAAAAACCGTGGCCCTAAATGCGATAATTCGGCTTGAATTTAGTTGATAATATTAGTTCGGCGCGAAGCGCCGAAATTTTTATCAGCTTTTGATGAAATTTACACATAAAACTCGACTGAATTACAGATATTGTAATATGCCAATTAAATCTTGTAATAAGCACTACTGTGCTTAGAAATCCAATGCAACATCAGGATAAATTAGTCAATTTTATCTTTGAACGGCAAAAAAGTGCAAAGTTAATAAATAGTACTTATTTTGCATAAAATTTTCGAAAATAGTATAAATAGATACAAATGATATTTAAATCTGCATAAAGATGCCTAGATTACACAAAAATTGATTTTGGAGTGTTTATTTCCCCTGCTTCAATTGAAATACAGTATATTAGCGATATTTTGCGCGAAGCGTCGAAAATTTTTTGAAATTTCCTAAAATATACTGAAAAACGATATAATTAATATCACGTTGTCCAAGAAAGTATTTCAAAATTGTATAAAAATGGCTCCAAGAAAATGCACGACCCGAAATTGATTTTTGGCAAAACCTGCATTTATTGGCCATTTTTAGGTGCATTTTTGCGATTTTCGGCCGAAAATTCGTGATCATTTACCCCCTCTCCCATAAAAATGGCCGAAAACCACACGTGTAACAGGGGGCTTTGGGGAATTCCCCGCCCACCCAGGGTTGGACGTCCTCCCCACACCCTTCCCTCCAACGTCAGAAAGTTTTTACTCACCCAACCCATTTTTGGCGAAAATTTGCGCTTTGTTGGCTATTTTTAGGTGCTTTTGCCATTTTTGACATAAAATTAGAGTCGCTAATCCCTCCTCCTTCTAAAAATGGCCAGGGTCCCCTACCCGAAATTTCAAGCCGTTACATGTATGCCGAGGAGCCCCTCCCGAAAATTTTGAGCTGTTGCATGCATGTTTTATAGTGATAGTGTGTCTATTCACTCTTGCTTACATTCAAAAATACTGTATCTTTTCGTGAAATTCTAATAGTTAGCTGCACTTTTGCCATAGTAAAAATTAAGTTCAACAAATATTCAAAAGGTTTTCACCGAAAATCGTCTGACAGTGACTTGAGTCTTGTACCCTGAGAAGAGGGTAATAACCCTCCCTCACCCCCTTTGGGAATGTGTGTTTCCGATCCATATAGCGAGCATGAGAATTAAAACTTAGTCATCACATGAATAATAAATTGGCACTTTGCTGTATGTAACTTGGTGATTTTAACCCTCGGCGCCTCGGCACTTTTCAGCTTCGCCCTCGGCGCGAGGCCGAGGCTCCAAAAAACGCCGAGGCTTGCCGAGGCCGAGGCCTCGGTCCGATCACTGGTAGAAGGTAACCTTTTTCAAAGACTGTTTCTGTCTGGTTCAAATATTTCATTCGGCAAGTTGTACATGATTTAACTCAAATTATTCTAGTTAAAAGTAGAGTACTACAATGCTCCAATGGAATAAAAAGGACAGATATACTTGGAACTTGGAACATACCTGGGCAATGACTAACGGTTCGCCCCGTCGAACTTCCAGCCAAAAGGGTGGGTGGGTCCCTAGACCCAGAAAAAGGTGGGTCGGTCCCTAAAAAAAGGTGGTTCCATTCCTGAAAAAGGTGGGTCGTTCAGCTTAATCAGTGGGTCAGTCACTGAACAAATGTGAGTCCATCCTTAGAAAAGGTGTCGAACAGTTTACTAAGATGGCTCCTGCGCATGTTTTGTAAAGTTATCATGATATACTGTGTCTAGAATTTCCTTAAATTATCTTCAAAAATTTTCTCACTGTACAAAACATAGCCCCGTCCAAGTTACCCCTTCGCCCCGTCCAACTTTTGATTCGGCCCGTCCTGGTGATGGGCCAATATGGGGCATTGCCCGAGTGTGACTTGGAATAGCGGATGATTAAAGACGTAAAAAGAGGTGACTAACACCTATGCGCGCAAAAATCATAAGAATCTGCTAAGAACAGATTTTTTCAAAGCAACACAAAAGCGGAGTATACTCTGCGGCCTCTGAGAAAAGATGTCCTATCAACCCGTTTCTCACATGTTTAGTGACGACCTTAGAAGGAAACTTTGACAAGTGCTAAATAGTCAATTTAGTTGGGTATCAGTATCGCATTTTCACGAAAATATATGATCAATATTCAAGCCTTAATAGATGAATTATGATGACATTCACGCTATGCAGTGTATAATAGCGCTATAGTAACTCGTGTTATGCTAGTGGGATGAGATGATGTACGAGTACGTACAGCAGTGTGCAAGAGTCTAGAGTCACCCTCAAACAATACAGGAAGCTACAAGCACTTTGCAAAGCTTAGCAGCCTTTCAGAAAAGCAGCGGTCATTCTATATTGCGTAAAATTATGAAAATAGTTCATATTGCCCGGATTTAGTAAAGAAACGTTTCTAACGGCAGCTAAAACAAATTTTGCATTGTGCATGAGGCACTGAAAAATTATATATCGTTTTGGCATACTAGGGATATTTTGTACTCTGGAGGGCGTTCCAAATAGTCCAGTTGAAACGACAAAGTTTTATACATTTCTACGCACTTTCAATCTAAAATCGATTATAATGGTTACGAAATGATAGATATACTAAGATACTTGGAGCCAATAAACCGATTCTAATTGAAGATAACAGATGAAATTGAGATTCACAGGACCTGGCACTGCCACAATATAATGCGCAATAAAATTTCGGTAAATTTTCTCGTTTTTTCGATAAATATAAGTTCAATATTTCATTGCTGAATTGGAAGAGCTTGCTTACTATCGGACTCTTGAAAAATAATAACTTTCATTCACGAAAAGGACTGTAAGCATATAAGATGATAATTGTTCTCTTATGTTTATTATTCTGGTACACATTAAGGATGAATTGGTTTTGTGGCTTATTTCGGCACTTTTCAATGTCTGAGGCTTAGCAACAGAGGCCCAACCCCAGAAACAATTTTCCATCAATTGAGTTTTTGTATTTCGATGGTTTTGATCAGATAATAACATCATAACTGCATATTAAACGACCAATGCAGTTATAACGCAGGGTGGCTCTAAACTTTTGCACACCACTGCACATTTTTCCTGCTTCGGCACTCTATACATATGAGCTATTACAATTTCTGGTCTATGACGCGCACTATTGCATTTATTTGTACGGTCATCTTGTTCATTAATCTTGCGTCGTGTCCTAAATTCTTTGGTGCTAACGTTTTTGTGCACGTTTAGCGCCTTGCCACACCTCTTAAGCAGTCAGTGCAACAGCGGTCAGTAGGACTTGTGTTCATATAAGGTTTGGATTTAGGCTTTTCTTTGATTCAGATTCCTCAGTTCTTTCAAAAATTAAACTGTTGTGTTGTCTATTTCTCAAACTGAAGCCACAACCACATGTTGGCGTGTTGGCACGGGGTGGGGGGCAATAGGTTACACCCCCAGAAATCTAAACCCCCCGATGATTACTGTAGACTCACAGAAGTCAATTTTTAGTACATTTTAAACAGTGATTGTAAGGGGACCCTGACCCCAAAAAATCCCGGCCTAAACCCCGACCGGGGGCAAGATTTTTTGAGTCGGGGTTGAACCTCTTTTCAAGGGTGAAATATAGCCTTTAATTTTTTGGTACATAGGAGAATTGTATAAATAGCAAATAATTTCGGCAAACACCAAACAAGGATGATTCATTCACGAGCATTATGAATATGTTAAACTCGACACTCGCGATATTTCATAAAATGTACGCCTAGTCGCCGGGTTGTTAACATGTACATACATGTTCGCATATTTATCACCATAAAGTGCGCCGAAACGCTCTGCATTTTGTCATTTGTAAAGATGGCATGCAGACATTAGAGCGCACGACATTCGAGCGCCGACATTAGAGCACCAACATTAGAGCGTGCGACATTACAGCGTATGTACACTGGCGGATTTAAGGAGCCACATTCATACCAAAAATTTTTTGAAAAATGCGAGATAAACAGAGAAAACAAAAAAGACAGAAAGAAAGGACAAAAGAAAGAAAACGCTTACTTATTATTTTTTATAAACTGGTGATTTTTTTGGAAATCTCTTATCAATTCAAAATTTTTTATAAAAAGATAAAATCTATGTTTTAAGTAATTCGAAGCGTTTTCTTTCGTTCGTTCTTGCTTTTTTTCATTTTTCAGTTACATATAAAACTGAAATATAAAATATCTTGATCAGAAAATATCAGATCCTTTTCTGAAGATGAGAAGTCATTTTTTGGTTCTGCTATAATTTTTTGATTCGCCCGTGCTCACGTTTAAACACAAGGTCTCTGCAGAATATGCAATACACCATGCTGCTTAATTTTGTAAGAAATGCAACGTCAAGTGATTTTTTTCTTCACTGCGAATTGCATTACTGATAGTATATTTCCATCTAGCACCTTTGAAAAAATTGCAAGACGCAAGATTTTTTGGCACTGTATTCTTTTAAGGCAGCAGCTGAATTCTGTTTCAAAAAAGTTGCCTGACTTTAGAATTTTGTTGCACACAAAAATTTAATAACAGGTAGATAGTAGGGATGGACCGGGTCCAAAATTTCGGATTTTTCGGGTCCGGGTCCGGGTCTCAACATTTTAAAACTTCGGGTCCGGGTCCGGGTCTGCAGCTTTTCAATTTTCGGGTCCGGGTCCGGGTCCACAGTGCTAGACCCGACCGGGTCCGGGTCCGGGTCCAGGTCCAACACATCTTGTAGAAGTGCACATTTCCAAAACCACAATGCACTGACACAAAATTTTCGGCAATTTAAATAAACACATAATTTAGATCAAGTTGTAGCTGATAGACTACGTGAGCGAAATGCGCGGATAAGACGAGGACAACTACAGAAGAGTAAAAGCAAAAGAATGTAGTGTGCGATTTGTATAATTTTTTATTGGTTGTGTGCATTCAAAGTGCTTTATTCACTATTGTACGATTCGCTTGATGTTATTGAAATAGGAGTAAGTCTTTTAACTCACGAAAACTTGTGATTGGCCGTGTGCCATTTTTAACCCAATGTCATTAAGGCAAGCAGTTACTTCAATGCTTGACAATTACACTGCATTGTTTTGTTTCAGCATTTTAATCAGTTTGACCGTGCATAATTAATTTTCAAATAAAAAAGATACAATTTGATTAGTTTATAGACATTACCAAAATTACCCGGTCTCTTTCTTTTTATTATTGTCTGCTATTAAACATCCGTAAAAAACTTCATTTTTTAGATTCAAATGCTTTTAGTCCTTATCGATTGAGTTTTTGAGCAAAATGCCAAGTTTGCTCTGGGAATATTTTACAAAAGACAACGACAAGGCAAAATGTAATCTAGCACGGTGCAAGCAAATTCTGTCCCTAGCTGGTGGCGCTAGTGCAAGCTCTTTGAGAAAGCATCTTCAAACGAAGCATCCTCAGGAGTACAAGGAATTTCTAGCAAGACAAAAAGAAGTCCAGATTAGCGATGCTCAAAGTATAAACTATATAGGCAATAGGCATTGTAGAAAATATTGGGAATGGACATATACAACCTATAAACTTTTCAGGTAAACCAAAGGAAACGGTGAAAAGTGGCAAATAAAATTTTTGATATGGCAATTGTTTTTCATTATTGGCAAAAGACTGTTGCTAAGTCAAATTCTATTTGACTCGGGTCCGAAATAATTAGGAAGATCGGGTCCGGGTCCGGTCCGGGTCTTCAATTTTAAAAATTTCGGGTCCGGGTCTTCAATCTCAAAAAATTCGGGTCCGGGTCCGGGTCCAAGAAAATCATCGGGTAGTGCCGGGTCCGGGTCCAGGTCCGTGGACCCGGTCCATCCCTAGTAGATAGAATGTCTTTTTTGCATAAAAGCGACTTAGAGTTCCAAAAAGTCATACAGACTTGTTTTGGGATGAAAATCAAGCTGGTAGAATTTCAGCTAAAAATATAGTGCACAAAAATTTTCTGGGTGAAAAAATTTTTTCGGAATTTTCGCACCGGTTCACAGGGACCCATGCAAAAAGGCCTGAATGTTAGGGTCATACTTGATGGATGGAATGGAGGGTTGCTAAACATTAATGGGAATGTTGGTGAAGTGAGTTATGTAAATTCCAATTCAAATTTTAGTTGTGACTTAAAATCCTTGAGTTTTATCGTTACCTTCAGTGGCGGATCCAGTATTTTCCTAAGGGGGCGGAACCCTGACTTGAGCAGAAAAATTAGCCGTTTTAACTCAAAAATCGTTAAGAATTGCTCAAAAATCCATAATTCTGCGCACTATTTTGGGCCAATGGGGGGGGGCGCCCGCTCCCCCGCCCCCTTCATCCTCCTCTGGTTACCTTGTTTCTTAAAAACTTCAAGAACTCAAAATTTTCTGCCGCTCCGCCTCAGACCCCGTCTAGCGTCCTTCTGCGCGTCCCCTGAACCCCCAACCATTCTTCTTGGGCGCTTCACGCCCTTCAGCATATTTTGTATACATGACCATTTTACAGCTGTGCCAGAAGTGTAAATTTATCTGCTACTACATGTATGCGACGCTTTGACATGTTATGTGCAGATTGAAGGGCAAAATGCATTTTTGATAACTTCTGTGACAAACAAGTTACGTTAAAAAAATGTTTCAAAAAATTTCACATCAAAAGACACTTAGGAGCCCCAGAACAGTGCAGAAAAGCTCAAAAATTGTTTTACAAAACAAAAGAAACCGCATGCATTTATCACTACCTGATACCAAGATATTCATGCGTAGGTAGTTAACTTTTCCCATTATAATAGAAAGTGTATCCAATTCTGATTCGGAAAGTATATGAATCGTTACAAATAGTCTCGAGTGTAAGATGGACTTTTTCAAAGCATGCCCCTTTTGTCCGTGAAGCTTTAACCGGCGAATTCTTCCATTTATCAGCATAAAAGTTTTGTAAAGGTACGTGAAAAACATCTATTATGGCTGCGCTCCAATGTCGCACGCTCTAATGTTGAGCGCTCTAATGCCGGCTCACCCGTAAAGATACACTATGGATTTATTATAAAATTATGCGTTAGCCTTCATCTATCAGCGCGTTAGCCTTCATTTGATTCTCAGAATAACTTTGTTCTGTCTGCTAGCTTAAATTAATTTACGCGTCATTACTGATACACGGAATAGGTGGCTGCTCAAAAATGCTGAAAACTTATTGGGCTCCTCTACAATCAGCGCGCCATATAATACCGTTTAGAAAAAACTGTGGAAGAATACGAAATAGCGAGAGCGATAAGTGATTAAAATTGAAAGGAATGCTAAATTGCTAAAACCATGTTTGAACTTGGAATTAAAATAAAATGTTGAACATAACCAGCTTTATTAGTATGCTCTACAAACATGCGAAGGTATCGTTTTTATCCTATTTAAATTGGTACGTAATCATGCAATGTTAACTGTTAATCTTCAACCCCGACCCCGACCCCGTGGTTTTCATCCCCGACCCCGACCGGGGGTGAAAATCTGACCCCGTACGATCACTGATTTTTAACTATTCTACCCAAGCGGACCAAAGAATTCTCTTACTGCCCATGTATGGCCACAACTATACACGATCTAGGGGTGATAGGTTTCGCCCCACCAGAAAAATTTACACCCCCGCAAAAACTTTTTTATCCCCCACATTAGCGATTTTTCGAAACTTACCCTGAATTTCCCTGAAAACCAGTAGCAAAAGTGCTTTTTAACCTTTTAGAGTCCGCTATATGATGCGGATGTGCTAGAGCAATGCAATCTTGATATGTTTCAAATCTGTAAAATGTAAGACTGTATGCAAAAAACCAGAGCAAAAGCTCTCCTCTCTATCATATTGTTCTTATGTTCCCATTTGGGAACGTTGGCTTCTCGAGGAACATTTTTGCCAAATTTCATGTTCTGTTATGTATTCGCAAAACATATAAGATTAAAGCAATCTGCTACAAACATTGATAACACAAGTAATCTAAACTGTCAAATTGTCAAATAGAGAGCCTACAAGGGTGTGGTTTTGAGTTTTTGAAACCTTATGGGGACCATAAACCTCAGAAAACCAAGAAACTTTCTAGGCACCGTAACTTTATATTTGTTTTTTTGTTAGATTTGCTTGCTTTCTAGATAACATTAAATGATGTCTAGCTAAGATGAGTAAAAAACTATCATTAAGCTATAATCTGTATTTCCGTTTTTTCTGGAATTTTCAAAATTTATTGGTTTTCTCATTTCTTCGCTGTTGAACTAATGCCCGTGATCTCAGAGCTATTCACACTGCACCGACGTATTTCGGTATACTAAAAATTAGAAACCATGAATCAAGATTCGGGAAATAACAGGAAGTCAGGGTGTAATATAGTCAATTTGGCAATTTCATTCTATTTTCAATGAGTAAAATTTTACAGTGAATAAAAGTAAGTCATAATATCATACGTTTACTCATCCGGACATTTACCTATCGGCAGTTGTTATTGATAGTCCAATAAACTTACACTCAAAGTTTAGTTATGTTGCTAGCATGCTTCTGAGCTATTAGAAAATGTTAGAAATCAGTACTTATATAAAGTTTGTTAAAGTACAGTGCAAGTTCTACAGATCAAAAACACATGATATTGTACATGAATTCAAAAAAATTTGTCTCTAAGCCTCTAAAGATTCATGGCTCTGTAAGTTATAGTAAAAAAATAAAGCAAAGTAAGGTAGAGTAGGTAATTTCTGCAAAAGCACCTAAAATTATTTACAGAAACACTTGAATTTTTGTCTAAAAACTGCTAGAAATCAAGAGCTATATTGTTGTGTAATCGTAACACATAGAATCAAGTAAAGAATCCCATAAACCTACATTTAATATTTTGAATATGTGCATTGGAGTCATACCAGAATGCTTTTGGAGCTCTAGAAAATTGAAGTAATGCATGAGAGGTCACTAAAGAGCATAGCCGAGGTTACATATGCTAACCCATAGATTTTGTTCTCTTTCCAGGAATTAAATATTTTTGCACTCCTAGGAGCCAACGTTCCCAAATGGGAACATCAATATAAATTCAACCATAACTTCTGATGAACAACTAAATAAGAATGGATAACATACCAAAATGATCAGAAAACCTCTGCAAACATGACTGCATGAAATTTGGTTCAAAAATTCTGTATGTCGATTGACAATATGCAAATTTCTAAACATGACAAACTTTCGGTATTTTTGTCTAACTTAAGACAGTATAGCATAGCACATACTCATAATTAAGTTTTGATATTGCTCTCACAGGATAGGCAAACATCCTGTTTCTCATCCAAAACAAGTCTTATTTAAATTAGATGAGTAGTTGTTTTGCAACAAAATTTTGAAAATATTTTCCCTATTGGGAACGTTGGTCACTAAAAGGTTAAGCGTGTTTACCTATCAATTTGCTCAAAAATATGCAATTTTCGGCGCTTTGCGCCATACACTCATGTTTTGACATATATATTGTTCAATTTATTCGACTTCGTTTAATTTTTCGAAATTTTTTCATGTTTTTATGCTCTAGAAAGATATAGCATTGTGAGAAACGGCAAAAACGATGTTTTTAACGCATATCCACCATATTTAGACCCCAAAAAGGCACTTTAAAATTTCACCCCTTCCCAGAATTCCCACGCTGTGCGTGTATGGCCACGACTACCTTCTTTAGGCCACAGAATATACATCGACTTATGCGTTGCTTTAAGCGGATCTGTTTTTAGCAAATTCATGATTTTTGGGCGCATAGGTGACTTTTCCTGATCCCCTCCTTTTACGTCTTTAATAATCCGCCATTCCAAGTATATTTGTCCTTTTTGTTCATCGGGGCATTTTTTCGGCTATTTACGTCTCTGTTTTCAAGGTTTCTCATAGAGTTCTATCCGTTGTTATTGACCGAAAAGCGCGAGAAGACAACAACATTTACAAAATATATTTCTTAGTCTATTAAAATTGAATAGAAACCTCAAGGTCTGCAAGGGTAATTTCAATCATAGAGCCAAACCCCTCTCCATTCCCCTCAGCCACTTGCGCTTAAATCTCCATTTCAACTTCTTTATTAAAAAAGCAAATAAATGCCAGAAAAGTGGTTGAAAATCCGTTAATATGCAAAATTCTGGTAGGGGTGGAAGCGGGTCGACTTAAAGTAGAAGACTCTCTTCACCTCCTTAACTTAGGGAGAAAGAATAATGAGGCGTAACAGCGAGTAAAAAATTAATTAACGAAATAAGCTAGGTAAACCTCCGAGTGAAAAAGTGTTACATAGCCACACCTGAAGAATGATAGCTCGCAGTACGCCGCCAAATCCTAATCACCGACGCACAAGATAAACGACGACATTCATCTCTGTTATTTTCTTTCAATGATCCAATATCAAAATCCACATTTATTAGTATGTATATTCATTCAATATTTTTTTGTTTATTCCAGGGATCACGACTTAATTTACATATGTTCAGGCCCATTCCGATTCATCGACGCTATGGGCCATAAGATTTGCAATAAAATGCACCGAGATTTAGAGGACTCGATTCAAAAAAACATTTAAACCGGTGTGAAACCGATATTGCGCTGAAAAAAACGGCATATACCTTCATAGCCGTTAGCCAAATTCGACGCCGTCAGCACGCCCATTGGGGGCGACTGAGGTTGCATGGGCGGATAAACCAGGGGCATCATCTGCAACGGAGTCATTGGTGGCATCTGTTGCTGATGGACCGCGCTGTTAGGACCTATAGTATCCGCGTCAGTCGTTTGTTGCTGCTGGTATCCGGCGTGCTGATGCTGCCTGCGAATCAACTTTGTACGTATACCGAGGATATGCTTATACTCGCTACAGTGAACCTGTCTTAATGGAGCCTACAAAAACCACCGCCAAGAAATCACGCCTACTAGTTTTCTACGTAAATGATTTACATACCAACCTGATTCACACGCACGTATTGAATTAAATTAATTAAATCGGCGAATTAGTTAATTTGCATAATTAATTTACATATTACATAATTTGCATAGATTTCTGTGATCAGAGTCTCAACGCTGAAAATGAGTGAGTTCCGGTCCGATTCCAACACGGAAGATTTACATCAGAGTGACTACTTAAACTGCTTACATACGTCTTGCTAATAACAATAAATCAAGCCGCGAATGAAGAATGTTCGAAAAGCAAATCACGAGTTTGTTGACCTCAGTCAGCTATTAATGCGGTAAAGTTACAAATTCATTGCAAAAACATACTGAAGTTAGGCACTTTGATTAGTAAGTAGCTGAAAAAGAAAACATGAGTAAACTAAAATGCATAATCACGGAACTGACGTAATGCTGAATCGTAATGGAGTATCCAGAAGATTCGAAATTTGGCACACTCAAAAACGCCCCATCTTTCTCCATACATGTTATATCGTGGGAATTTAGAGGGTCAAGCCTAAAAAATTTTTAAGCGCCATTTTCAGCTTAAAAATTATAGGTAAATACTGGCTCGTATGCAGGATTTTGTTTCGGAGAAGGGAGGGGCACGACCGAAATTTCTTAAAAACATAAGGTAGGAACAAAGGATGAATTAAAAAAGACGTTGAACGATCACTAGTGCTGTACAATTTGTGAATTTTGCAACCCGGATGCCATTAATCTGGTTTAATATGGCCTCATTTTCTGCACAAAACCTGTGCAAAATAGATGACATAGATGCAAAATACGCTGTAGTTTGTATAAGACTAAAACTTTACTGTTTTAAGCGCGCGTTTGTGACTAAATAGACTCTAACTATAATCTTGGCGCAGAGCGCCGAAACTTTTTTGCGATTTTTGGCTAAAAAAGCAAAGGGGGAATTGGAGGAAAAATTCATTCTCATATTTCGTTTCGGGGGGGGGAGGCGTGGGCATATGCCCCCTATCCCCCTGGCATATGTGTAACGGCTCTAAATTGGGGAGAGGGGGTCCCGGCCATTTTCAGGGGGGTAGGTAGATGGCCTCCAATTTTCGGCCAAAAACGGCCAAAAAACGCTAAAAAGCGACCAAAAAATTCAATTTTTTAAAAAATCGAGGTAAGACAGGGGGTCAAAAGATTTCTGGCTCTAAGGGGGGATGTCCGACTTTGGGTGAGGGGATACCCCATCTCCCCTGTTACATGGATGTGCCCCATGGATATGGGCCTGAGTACTTGTCAGAAATCCAGTTTTTACAAGTTTCAGACGGTGCTCGTTCTTTCTACAAGAGAAAGAAATGAAAAAATTTCAAAAAAATGAGTAAATTGGACAAGGTATATTCAAAAAATGAGTAAATAACGCAAAGAGCCGAAAATTTGACAAATTCTGAGCAAAAACTAAGCAAAAAAATCGACATTCCTGCCCAGCTCAGGGGGTCAAAACCCCCGAAGAGCCCCAAAAACCCGTTTTTCTATCTTGTAAAAGGGCCCATGCTCTCATAATTTCGTATTATATTATTAATCCGGTACAAATCACATAAATATCCGAGGTTTGCAGGTCAATGATGGCTCCAAATGATAGCGGTTGGAAAAATATACATAGATATCAAGGACTTTTGTGCAAAGCGCCGAAAATTTTGGGTTGCTCTTTTTTATATTTACTTTTACTCGTATTTAATCGAGTTATGCTTAGATAACAAAACGCGGAGCAAGGCTTATACGGCAGTCGGGCAAGAAGCTAAAGCTAGGCAGAGTCGATACTAGATGGAACGGTAATCAGAGTGAGGCCTGGCGAAAGTCTGCTATTCTCCACTTACTTACCTTGAAAATTATTATTCTATGAAATAACAGGAAAGATTGCAATGTAAAGTCTGCCTCTCGCTTTACTGAAAATATCAATTCTGCGGAAACAAGACGAGTTAATTACTCAGCAAACAATTCTTCAACAATGATTCGCTTTTATATGAGCTTAAGTCGCGAAGAATTTTACAAAGATTAAACGACAAATTAACACCTGCGTGTTTTAATTTGTCGTTTAATTTTTGTAATTGTTTATTTAACGAATAATTTAATAATTGAATTAATGAATTAATTAACATTAGAAAAAATTTTCAGATCAAATTGATAAATGCGCTCAGAATCATACCAACAAGAGAATCGCAATCCAAGTTCGAACTATAGTGAAGGACAATTGATTAATCTGATCTAATTGAAGAACGCATTCAACGTAGGACGACTTTATGTTGAAAAAGTGGTTTTAGCAACAATCTTTTTGCGACAAAATGAGGGAAATTAGAAACGATTTATTAGCCGTAAATCGCAATTTTTTCAAGAATAAGTTACCGGGTCGGAGTTTGGACCTCAAAAATACTAGATTTTGAACAACATACCCATATGGCGCACACGAACATGGTCAACCATAGCCGTACTTAGGGGGCGGTGGTCGCTCAGGGCCGTCAAAACTGGGGGATCGCAAAACATTTCAGAGAACTATTGAATAAACCGCGTTAGCGGTGCGAACTACGACTGAGGTTTTAGATTTAGGGCAGCTGGGGCATCGGATTTTGTATATCGAACGTAGAGTCTCGCACAAAACTTTTCAAGCCATTTCTACGCAATGTACGCGCAATGATTTTATAGAAGTTTTACCGTTTCCGACGCATTTTGAAAAAGAAATTCAGAAAATTTTCGGGTCTTTGCGCCGAATTTCGTAATAAAGTTTATATTCGAGTGGATAAAAGCGTGATAAAAACACTCCAAGCGCAATCTTTGTATGATTACGAACTTAATTTTGGGATACGGTTTCAACCCTCGAGAAAAGTTCAGTCGATTTCTTACCTAAGCGGCTTATATTATTTACTTCATAATTTCAAATCATGCGCATAATTGATAGTTATTTTGGCCGCTCAAAAAGCCCGAAAAACTGATGTAAAGTAGAATGCTCAATTTTTGAACCGCAGTCAAACTCGGCTATAAGACACCCGGGATATAAGACTTTTTTGGCTCGAAAGACGCGAAAGCCTCCGGTCCCAGTAATCGATAATGCATTAAGATATATGAGAAACTCGCCTTTCAGACACTCGGCTAGTGGACTATAAGACGCGGCCGACCTTCTCCCGCGGCATATATTTAATACGTATTAAGCGCGGTCTAATACGCACGGCTATAATACCCGGGTACCTCGGCTACGGGACGCGGTAACCTCGGCTATAAGACGCGACCACTTCGACAAATTGATAAATGTCCGTGGACAATGATGAAACTCCGTACGGCTTTATTTTTTAATAAGGTTACGTTTGAAAGAATCGTGAAGCGCAATGCGTAAATGTTCGTTCGTTCATTAGAGCGCAGTATCGATGCCGACTTTCGCTTCGTTTAGGTCGCTAGTACGTATATCGCGCGTAGTGAAAAATCATTGAAACAAGCTTCGATAACAGATTATTTCCCCCGAACTCATTTTAAAGTAAATTTTTTCAAGTAACGCTCGTAGGACACACTCGGCTATAAGACGCATTTTAATCCCGAGGGGGCGTCTTTGTACCATATTACGGTATCCTAAAATTTACATATACAAAATGCGCAGATTTACGTCTCCGAGTCTATAAATATCAAAAGCAACCGCAAAATTTCAAGCTACGAAGCGAGACAAAGTCTATAAATATTACGAAATTTATAAAAAATAATATTATAGGCTACCGAGCGATTCGTTCGCGCGAAGTCTATAAATATTACTGACGCCAATAAATAAATATGTATTATTAGACTAACGAATAATTTGTTTGCGATTAAATATAACGTTATTCAGGAGCGACCGATGGAGAAGCGATACGTCCGTAATGTACGTAATAAAGCGTTCTCAAAGCCAAATAGGATCGAGCGACGTAATGACTCGGCTCATTCAAACTCACGGTTCAGATGTCCGCGGCAGATTAATGTATCATTTAGACTACAAAAAAAACAACCGGCGAATCATTTTGAAACGTTACAGCCAACTTCATTTGAACGTATTTATCGTAACGCAACTTTTGATACTAAAAAGATTCATTTTCAAAAGAAAATCTTAATGACCGTTTCTCTACGCGTGGCCCTACCCTAGAGCCTATTGAAGGGCTTAAGAAAGAAGACGTAATAACCGAAAATAAGGGAGATCCCCTCATACCATCCCAACGCGCATGCGCGCCGGGCCATTTTCGGACCAAAACCATCGATCGAAAGATGAAAAAGCGCCAAACTACGCCCGACGGTATAATTCTAAACTAATTGTTAATCGTTTTCGTGCAAAATTAAGCACAAATATTTACGAAGATGGGCGGAAAAGAATTACAAAAATATCAAAATATTCAATTGAGATAAGAAAGGCTCTCCCGATAATTACTTAATAATTATTTAAGAAACCTGAGAGCGGAATAACGCTTTGGCGGCAAACGACGTCGTTCGTAGGCCGCCGCCGTATCAGCGTTGTCGTCGATGGATCGATCGAGTTGGTCACCGACGTCGGCCGGCGTCGCACTCTGCTCAGCGGCGACGTCGACGCCGGCGGCGACGCCGTTATCCCAATCTTCTTCGACGACGTCGTTGGCGCTGTCGTCGAGCGCCATCGAAGGACGACGCCGACCGCAAACGTCGTCGTAAGGCTGCGGTGGAGGCGGCGGCGCCGGCGCGTAGCGAGGACCGAAACTTTAGTAAAAACGTGCCATCGAAACGACTTAACGTAGGTAAATCATTTTTTTAGTCTAAAAACGAACCCTTTTGGGAAAACTCAGAGGGCGTCCTATTTCAGCCGTTGAGGGTAGGGAGGGAATCCCTATCCCCCTTACGCATTCGGATAATACGCAATACGAGGCGGAAAGCGGAGGCTATTGGCTAAGTGGGGAAATCGATGACGCTTTAATTCAGTCAATAAAAATAAATGATAGGAAATTTCACTGCATATCTATCGCCAAAAACTACCGTTGTTCGCATTCACTGAGAAAAAAACCTGGCTGAAAAAATTGTAGTTCGTTTTCCTCCTTCGGCCTATATAATCCAAAGGATTGAAAATAATGAATTTGGCATCGCGGAGAATTCACTAAATTTCGGATCGTCAGAGACGTACGCGGATTTAGAGAGGGGAGGGGGGCGGCGGCCCCCTATCGTCAACAAATATTGGGCGCGATAGAGAAAAATGTGTATTTTGTGATGATTTTAGCCGGGCTGGGGGCGGCGGAAGGGGTGGGGCGGCCGCCTTCCCATTGGCCAAAAATATTGGGCCGGATAAAGAATGAATATCTAATTTGCAATGGTTTTTGGCCGTCAGTGGCCATAATTGATCAACTTTTCCCGGCACTGTGCGACGGATAATATCGATAAATGACGTACATATATCAAATAACTTAGCGACCCGGAATCAATTTTTTGCTCATGGAATAGGTTTTAAAACAGTTTCAACAACGGAGCATGTTTAAGATAGAGAATAACACGAAATCAACATTAGATTAGCAGATTAAGCCAATAAGAATTATATAAATGTATATAGATATTTTCTTGTCTCCTCTTGTATATTGGATCCAGATCCGGATTTAGAAGTTTGAATTTTCATTACCCGGGTACGGATTTGAAAGTTGCGCAAATTAGAATCCAGATCCGGATAAAGTGAAATTAGGGGTTCCGTTTCATCAGTAGGAGCGGAATCCCAAAATTTTCTAACAATACCAAAAATTTAATTGCGCCTAAAGTACGTAGCTGGATTTTGTCGCCTTTTTAATGGACAGAATCATTTGTGATCCGAGAAATCGGAAAAATTTTGTTAACTTTCCTACAAAAGACGCTCAAAATTAGTGCGAAATATGTACAAAGCTACGGAAAAATACTCGAAAAATCCTTATAAGGACTAACAAACCTCGCTTCCTCCGTACAGATAAACTGATATTCTACGTAAAATTAAGGTTTTTAGGGCGCAAAGAAAGTCGGTAAATGTCACTTATGAGTACTAATCGGCGCTAAGAACAGGAACTTTAAATAATCATTTTAAAAATGGCTAAATCATCCCAAAATGTACATATACAGATATTCTTTATTGCGCCCAAATGTTTATTGACGAGAAAGGAGGTCGCTGCCCCGCCCTCCTCTAAATTCGTAACTTGTCCTTGCAGGCATGCGTAGTTCAAAATGCATCCTTTCACCCAGGCCAGGAGCGGGGCACGGCAGGAAGGACTAGTCCCATCCCCCCTTCCCGGAAATTTCGAAAGTACGAGTATTTTTTTTGCAAGGGTCCCCCAAATAAAAAAGTCAAAAGTTCTTGGAGAGCATTCGAAAGATTGTCAGCATAGATTTTAGTAGACTTTTGAGCTAATAATCCCAAAATTTTTTGGCGCTTCGCTCTTCCGACCAGCCTAAATTTGAGTAAGACGTGCTCAATATGTCAAAATTTTCTAGTTTTCTGCGCAGAAAAAATCGTTTCGCGCATTGTATTTCTTTGCAATGTATCGTTGAGTACAAAATAGGCGAAAGGCGGGGCACAGGGTCAAGCTTGGATATAATCTTTAGTAATCATTTGTTAAATTTTTGATATCATTGAAATCAAATTGAATTTTTAAAAAGTTCAAAAAACAAACTTTTCTTCTCCAATATTTAGAGCTAGCCGAGTCAAGCTCAAAAACACATAAATTTGCATACGTACCAGTAGTTGACCGGGCTGATTCATGTAAGAGGGGGCGGGAGGCTTCCCATTGGCTCAAAACAGTTGGCGAGATAAAGAATGGATATGTAATTTGCAGTGATTTTGGCCGTCCGTGATCATAATTTTACGAATTTTTCCGTGGCTTCGCGCCGGATTATAATTATTGATGACTTTTAATCACTTTCTTGACTTCCTGGAAGTCATTTTCTAGTTATGGAATAGGTTTCAAAACAATTTCAAGAACAGAAACAGCTATTGCAGCATAGATTTCTACGATTTTAAAGCATAAATTTTAGAAAGTTTCGCCGTTCCACGTCGGAATACAAGAATTCGAGCAGTGAATCAAGCTTCTAAATATCTTACCGCCTAATTCTATCGAATTTTCCGGCGTTCAGCGTCAGATTTTCGCTAAAGTCGAAAAGGATTAATGATTTTTCGCACAAAATTGTCAAAAATTTCAAAATTTTTCGAAAAATGGTGCGTAAAATGATTTTAAGTAAAAGAAAGCGATGTAAAATGCCTTAAAATGCTATATCGTACGTAAAGGGCGAATTTTCTGACCTATTTTTGACCGTTTTTGGAAAATTTGGGGTACCGCCCGCCTTATAAATATCCTAGATCCGTCGCTGGTATTTGATGAAACATCCGACTTCAAAATTTCAGTCCCTCCCAATTCGGAAGACCGGCCGCGCGCCTGATATTTTCGTCGCCCGCGACTTTTGGGCACTTTGAGGTCATTTTTAGTAATTTTTTGACATTTAATGGGCAGAAATGTGGATGCGATTTGGGCCATCGATCTTATCCCATCGCGGACGTCTCTACAGTCGACGCATACTTATCGTCGCGCGTCGGCCGACGCCAGAACCGCGGCTGCGACGATGACGTCATCCTCGCGTCGGAGCGACCGTAGCGCCGCCTATCGAAACGCGGCGGACGCTCGTAATAGCCGGACGACGACGGCGCTACGGTCGTCGCCGTCGGTCTAAAAGGACGCGGGTCCCGACGGTCGAAGGGCGTCGGCGCCGCCGTCGAATCGCCGAACGCCGGACGTCGTCGAAAATCGGCGCTGCGGCGAAATTCCATCGCGGGAATACCGTAGCCGAAGGAGGCCGGCGGCGAGCCGCCTCGTTTGGCACGCGCCGCTCCTAAACGCAAATTTAAATTATACGCGGACAACTCTTTACCTCCGCATAATTTTTTGGTGAAACACGTTTTCCACTTTGCGGACAATTTTTAGGCTCGGTTTTGTCGTAGTCGGCCAAAAATTTCTCGCCTGTAGGCAAGAAATTGTTTTCGAAACATCTTATCCGCTAATTCGATGCTTTACGGGAAAATAAGCGGACGTCGGACAAATGACGTCATTGGGGCGGTTACATTGTGGTCGTTTCGGACGCCGACTAGCGAACTTTCTAATTCTCGATAATTATTTTTTAAAAAATTGCTTAGCTTTCCAGATACCTACGTAGGTAGGGATAAGTAATTCGTTAAATCTTCGATTTTATATAATTATTTTCATCAAAATAATTCGATAAGAAACCACTTTTATCCATTAAACCATTAATGGCGTACACGCTTATTGAGCGTAAAAGAGGAAAATATAGAAATGTTAACAACTGTAAATAGATAGATACAAATAATTATTCGTACAAAAATAATAAATAGATGAATGGATAAAAAGTACGTACATAAATGTAATAAATTTTAAAAACTAGCGAAGAGCGATAAATAAATAAATAAGAGAAACGAATAGCGGCAAAACTGGAATTTCTAAAAGTCGTACATTATATATCCGCCGCGTCCAAGAGGAGGCCTTTTCAATTTTTTCGATTTTCTCGGAGGAGCCTTCGTACGCGCGGACAAATATTGCAAAAAAGCCTCAAGTTACCAAAAAATCTGTATAATGGCGAACACCGAGTTTAAAAATATATGTAGAGCGGTCGAAATTGTTCGCGCTCTGCGCCATTTTGATAATTTTCCATTATTTTTATTGTCAGAAACAAAGAAATTGGTTGATCTACGATGCGCTAAAATTAAATATCTCACGACGCTTCTTTCAAGGCGCAGGCGCAAATCGCTTTCGATCGAACGCTATCTAAACTGAATCCTTTTCAACCATTACAACATTTTACGCTGGTTAAAAATTTATCCAATGTCAAAGAATGTGGATTAGTTTTGAAAAATGAGCTTGCTAAGCGAGAGTTGTAAACCGAGAGAAACTTAAAGTTTAAACCTGAAAAATTTTACATTTTACCTTCCCAAATGCAATTTCTGCCATTAAGAAAATGAAAAAGGTGGGATGTTGGTAAATTGAAACAAATTTAAAGAATATGATGACACATTATTGTTGAGAATGGGACGATCACGTGCTATGTATAACGACTCCTTGATTAAAAGATCAAAAGACTTGGATGCTCGACTGATAACCTTCAGGCAATCTGATGCAATTGGATGATTGCTATTTGAGATATGTTTGTGAATAGCAGATAAGATATTACCCTGAATTGGCACTCCTGTAACAAATGAGATGCCACTATGCTCTGCAATCCTACTCTCAAAATGTCGGCGAGTTTCGCCAATGTAAGTAAGCATACAGCTAGAACACGTATACCTATATACTAAATTTGAGAGTATCTTAGCAGGTATAGCAACCCTGTTCTCGAAAAACCGGCTGATACACATGACAGCTTTTGTCCCTGATATTGACAAGCTGAAGCAGACTCTACTGCAAAATGAGTATCCTCTTGGCTTCATTGATAAGGCCATATCAGACTTTATGACAAAGGTTTTTAATAAGAGTGATGACATAAAAGTCGGGTGTGATAAACTATGCTATTCTCTTGTTTTGCCTTACACTGGTGTGCATGGCTGCAACGTACGCAGCAGAATTCTAAAGCTTATATCTGCATTTTACCCTCAGATTAGAGCAAGGTTTGTTTACAAACCTGTTATGTGTATCAGCCGGCTTTTCAAGAACAAAGATGCCATACCTGCTAAGCTACTCTCAAATTTAGAGACATGTACACGTGTTCTAGCTGTATGGCTAGTTCAATTGGCCAAATTTCGCCGACATTTTGGGAGTTGAATTGCAGAGCATACTGGCATCTCATTTGCTACAGGAAAGCTGATTCAAATTCAAGGGAATATATTATCTGCTATTCACAATCATATCTCAAATAGCAATCATCCAATTATGTATATCAGATTGTTTCGAGGTTATCAGTCGAGCATTCAACTCTTTTGATTTTTTAATTAAGGAATCATCATATGTACTAGGGATGTGCCGGTTAACCGGAATCGGAACCGGCTCTAACCGACCATTTTTTTGGAACCGCAACCGAGAACCGATTTCTTGATTTTCTAAGAACCGGAACCGATTTTTTGATTTTCTAAGAACCGTAACCGATCTTTTTTGAAGTCGGTTATCGGTTTTTAAATGTAGAGCTGAAAATCGGACTTGATAAAATTTAGTAGACATGAAGCAGTGATGCAATCTTTTATTACACATAAGTTTATAGATTAAAACCTAGTATGCAAATTTTGTTCCGGGTAAATTGTATTTTAAAAATAACAGTCATTCTGCTTTCTCGCCATGTACCCTGTTTCTGAGAGGGTCGTAAATGATTCCAGCGCCACTGAACAGCTGTCCCGATGTAACACTCATAGGCGTAGCCATGGGGCATTGGGGGCACAAGCCCCCTGAAAGTTTTCAGAAATATTGTTGATTTTTCTAATGCAATAATAAGTCCAGAAAGCTGAGTTCAAAACGGCAAAAACGTCAAAGTTTTCCGGCGCTTCGTGCCGAGTCCAAAAATCTTTGTACATGTACAAAGACGGACCCGAAAAGTCTTTGTACATTGGGAAAAATCCTTGCCGAGTACAAAAAAATCACTGGTCAGGTCAGGTCACACATTTACATTACCCGACTATGCCTTGGACACGAAAAAACTACAAGAAACACCCTCGCTTTCTGGGGGACCCGCTTAAACGCTCCCAGCGCGACCCAAGGCTGAGCCAAAGAAAATTTCGTAAATTGAAATGTTGAAATGTAACGTTAAAACTTTCACAAAATCGGCCGAATTATGGTTCTAAACTCAGCCTAAAAACAGTTAATCAGCCTTTTCATACTTACAAACCATTACAAATTCTTGCTTTGAAATGCATTCTGAGCTTAAAAACGAAACGAAACGAAAAATTGCCGATAAATGGCACACACCTTTAATACGATGTCCAACAAGCGTTTAGAGTTTCAACAGATAAATAATATAATTCATTAAATCACTGAAGCACTGGAATATTTTGACTGCTTTAAACACAATGGTGGAACACTAAAACGAAAAATAATGGGGAATCGGCGCTAAGCGCCGAAAATTTTTGATATTTTGGCGTTTTTAGCTCAATTTTGGGCGCATTTCAACGTATATCTGCTGCTCAACAAATTTTCAAAAAGGGTTTTTGGAGGCGCCCCCGCCCCCTGGATCCGCGCCTGATTATTATTTATTGTTATATAGATCTAATGAATTTAAAAGCTTAAATGCAGCCGAGCGATAGCATTTTGCAAGCTGTGTTTAGAAGCGTTATGTTCTGCCACTGAAATCCAGCACTTCACATCACTTTAGTAATTTAATCACTATTTCTTCGTTGAATGAAACTGCGCATACTTGTTGAGCTTAATAGTAAAAGTGCGAAAATGATTGTGTACCACTTGTCTATTCTCTGCTTTGTTTGTCCTTTATTTACTAGTTTGTCTATTCTTTGCTTAGTTTGTCTTTCTCTATAAGGACACCTAATCCTATTTTAAATGAAAGAAATGGCCAAATTTTCTTATATTTTTGCGCATTTCCTGTTTTCTGAACTGCATCTTGTTGATAAGAAGGCCACAAATGGGGCTGAAAACGATAAGAATAAAACTTTCTATTGATACATCTTTTCGATATCATATTCGCAGCGACCCATTGCTGCGCTATGTAATTAGCAGAGGTCGAAAAACGCATTTCAGATCAGAAGTTTTGTGCAATGTAAGGAGTTAATCAATTTTAATGTGTTTTTCGGCTTGATTCAAAACCGAGATTTGGCTGATTTTGCGAAAATTTGAACATCACTATTTAACGATAAAATGCTTTTTTTAACAAAATTTTAAGGGACTGCTCGGGAACCCGATGGGAATGCTTGAGCCCGCCACCCCAGACTCCACCGTATCCGTAAAATCTCGTTGTACGTGTGCAACGAGATTTTAGGGAGAACAAGCCGGGTAAAAGGGTTAGAAATTTCTAAAAATTTCCGGCGTTTCGCACCGGCTTTAATTTGTCTGTTTTGTATAATTTAAGCGGTATAAATTGAGTTTAAAGTGCAAAAACGTCAAACATTTTTCGCCGCATAGCGCCACCAGTTACTGCTCTTTCTTTTTGTAAAGCTCCAGCAAGGCTTTTAAAAGCCTGAAGCACTCAAAATATCTTCAGACAAGTTAGTAATTCGCAGTTTTCTTGTTAGAAGCTTGAGCTGTCAAAACTATTTTGACAAATTTGATAATTTTCTGCTCTGTCAGACTATTAAAATTCACAGAGCTACAAAATATTACGGGCCAAAAATAACTCAATTTCTTGGAACTTTGTGCCAGTTATAATTTCCGAACTGTTTGTCAGTAGAAAGACCGTAAATTCTACATGAAAACGGTGGAAATTCCATAAATTGTCGGCACTTGGCGCCGCTTTACACTTTTTCATTTTTGATCGTCAGAAATCCATAAACTAGCTAGGCTACATTACTAAAGGTCTAAAAACCCAGTTTTACTATACTAACGTTACTGGCATTCAATACAAAAGTAGTCTTTTTTGTTCATGGCCCCCACCGAACCAAAATCTTGGCTACGCCTCTAATAACACTTGTAGCTGGCGCTGCAAAATACTGCTTAGCTATACACGCGAGAATCGACAAATTCTTCGACTTCTCTATCCACCATTGAAGCGGATCTTCGTCGTGAATTAAGCATTTCGATTTAATGTAAGCCTCCAGTTAAAAAATACATATGTAGATAATATTCAGTGAAAGTAAATTGTCAACTAGACGTAAATCTTGTTTAAACGAGCAGTCGCCAGATTGAAACGACTTCCTAAATAATTTATCTTTCGATTATATCGAATTTTGTTCCGGTGAAGACAGGCTATCAAAAGCGTGCATACTTTAACACAGGAACCGAGAACCGGAACATCCCTAATATGTACATAGCACGTGATCGTCCCATTCTCAACAACAATGTTTCATCATATCCTTTAGATTTGTTTTAATTTACCAACATTCCATCTTTTCATTTCCTTTAAGTTTTGAATCTTTCATAATTCTCTTAATAAAGTAATGTCAGGTTTAAACTTTAAGTTTCTCTCGGTTTGCAACTCTCGCTTAGCAAGCTTATTTTTCAAAACTATTTCAGAGCGAAGAGTCGTGTTGACAATGTGGATTAGACTGAAGTAAATGTTTATACGCATGATAGCATTTGAAAAGGAGCTAAAAACGGTCAGCTAAGGTCGAATGGCCGCGCTAATTGTCGTTTACGCTCGCACGCGTAGAATAAACCAAGAAAAACGCGCGCACCTCTATCTTCGTAGGCGTTTCTAAAAGATGGCGGCGGCGTTCGTCGCCGGCCGGCGCGAGGGTAGCCGTTGTTGTCCCAGCGTCCGCCGCGACGTCCGCTGGTCGAATCGAAACCGTCCGACTGCGACGCGTAGCGGCGCGCGGGCGCTTGCTCTTGGCGACCCAAAAATCGGTCACCGAAGCCTACAACTTCGAACTACGATTACTACGCTAATCGCGGAGTATACTAAATGTCTTATAATAAACAAAAGCTTAATTGAAATATCAACCGTTTGTCAAAAGCGACGAAAAATTCGAAAATCGGACCAGCGCTTAAACGGAAAGACCCGTAGGGTTAACAAATTTCGCGCTACGCGTTGCAACCGTCGAGCGTAAACTGCTTAAAAATTCGTTAGAAGTAATGTTTTACCTTTTTGTTTTGTCGAGTAGATTGAATTTCTGGAAAATGATTTACCGTTTCCTCAAGGCTGTCGCTTTACGACAGAAACCACCGCTTTTTAGTACATCGCACACCTCTTCGTACGTATTCAAAGATTTCCAAAAAGTCTTTGTACGAGCGAAATCTTCTTTTGTACATATATTTGGACTATTAAATATACGCATCTTACAATGCTACCAACAATTTATTACATATCCGCGACCCAAACGCAGTCGGTAAAGTGTTATTTAGACCTGAATTCGACTGAATATATTCATGAACTTAGCTGCGTGATTTTGGAAGCGCGAACATTTTTGCAAGATTCCCAAATGAAAAAGTGGAAAGTTCTCGAAGGGCATCCGAAAGACTGTCAGCAATGGATTCTAGCACACTTTTGAACCAATTATACCGAAATTTTCGGGAGCTTCGCGCCAGCTTTAATAATTTCGTATAACTTTTGTCTTCCGAGCAGCCAGAGTTTGAGAATGTCATAATGAATATATGAAGATTTTCTGACGCTCTGCGCGGAAGTATTTATTTATGGCGCCAACCGCTTTTCTAAGTGCACCTGAATTGAGTATAAAACGACGTAAACAATTCCCTAGCGGAGTCGAGTGTTCGTAAATCATTTGTGTGACCATTTTATAGGACATATTTTTTTGAATATCACTAAGATCGAGTTAAATTTTTTATTTTTCGAAATTTTTTTATTTCCAGCAGGAATTTAGAGCAGGCTGAGAAATACACAAAAGCGGCATTATTTTTGCCCGCCTACGCTTACGTAGTTGCCGAGATATATAATTTCAAAATTTTAGTCCCGCTAAATTCAGAGGTCCAGCTACGTGCCTAATTATATTAATTCGGCGCAACGAGTTTTCGATCAAATTTTTAAGCATAAAATTCGACTTAGAAAGCGAAAATATCTCCAATCACACAATCAGAACTGATAGAGCGATTGCAATATGCCGAATGAATCTCGTTATAGACACCAATCGCTTCTGAATTAAATTTAACATAAAGACAATGTCATTTTTATTTTTTATGTCACTTTTATCCTTAAATGACAAAAATCGGTGCAAAGTTGTCAAACATGTCTTATTTTCTGGATAAAATCTTTGAAAAATAGCACGGATAAACGCAAAAGATGTTTAAGTATATACAGGCCCGTGGACAGGGTGGGCGTGAGGGTGCCAAATGAAAAATTGGAAAAATGAAAAAGTGGCAAAGTGCGTCTGGAACACAGCAAAAACAGGTTTTCAGCGTCACTATTGAGCTAGTAAACACGAAATTTCGGCGCTTCGCGCCGGATTTATTGTTTGTCCAGTTTTGTCTTCTAAATCGCTAAAAATTGCTCAAATTTGAGTTAGACGTAGAGAGCGTCAATTTTTTCCAGCGTTGTGCGCCGGATTCATTGTTCACTTATAGTTTTTGCCTTCTAGCTCACTCAAAACAGCTCAAATTTGAGTTATGACATGGGAAACATGAAATTTTCCCGGCGCTTCGCGCCATATTTATCGTTTATATATGTTTTCTGTCTTCCAGCCTGCTCAAAACCGCTCAAATTTGAGTTTGAAACGCAGAATATGTCGAGCTTTTTCGGCGCTCGGCGCCGAATTATTCATTATCTGTATTCAGGGGCGGATTTAGGGAGGGGCGGGGGGGCGGCCGCCCCCCATTGGCCCAAAATATTGCGCAAAATTAAGCATTTTTGAGCGATTTTCGAGTTAAAACGGCTAATTTTTCCGCCCAAGTCGGGGTTCCGCCCCCTCTTAGGGGTACCGCCCCTCTTAGGAAAATCCTAGATCCGCCACTGTCTGTATTGTTTTTCTCTGTAAACCACAAGGATTAAGTATAGAAATAATTCGTCGATTGTGATGAGAAATCAGTTTAAATGATAAATTTGCTGTATATCAATATGATATAAAGTGAAAACTTTTTAAAAGTTTACTTAACCATCATACAGATCTCGCCGAGACACGCTCAAAACTTCCTCTATTTTCACCAATCTCCTAATGGTTCTCGAGATATCTGGCCTCAAAAATTTTCGGCCCCTTCTCCCAATGCTCGGAACTACGTATAAAATTAAGTAGGATGTTCGGAGCAAAGCGCCGAAAAATTCTGGAAACCCAAAAAGCGCTAAAATTACAATCACTTAGCTTCAAGAAGCCTCTTCCCATCGTAGAAAGATGACACCAAAATTCTTTGTCGAGCCTGAAAATATTTGTCCCGTTCAAAAAACAGTGACAGAAAAACAGGCACACACGCACCTGAGGGGGAACTGGGGGGGTCTGTCTTCCTAAATTTAAACAACACGACTATTTTTCGCAAGTATCTCTAAAACAGAGTTGAAAATGTTTGAATCGCATTTCTTTGATAGTCGGAATAGATTTTTGGACACTTCCGAACGAAAAAGCTTAAAATTATCAAGCCCATCGCGCCGGCTTTGTCGTTTATGTACAATTTTTAGTCTTATAAACAGACCACGTTGTGGTAAAACGCGGTGAATATGTCAAATTTATTCAAAAATGCCTCACATTTCGGCAAAGCGACCCGTTTTCGAGCCATACGTATTTAGCGCCCACTTCTTTCTGCGATTTTAGTCCAAAAATCGAGGGCCATTTACCCAGTCCCTAAAGATGGTCCACTTAATTTTGCGACCCACCCGCATCACGATCGGAGTCCGGCCATCGATCGAAACGGCGACCGGTGTCGCGCTCCGTCGTCGGTGACGTTCGACGACGCCGGTTGTCAAAATCGCGATTGCCTCCGGCGACGTTGGTCGTCGACGGCAGCGGCGGAAAATCGTCGACGGCGTCGGCTCGTCGGCGATCAAATGGCGCAGCCGCGCCACCTTTACCGCCGCGACGACCGCCGCGAAAGCCGCGATCGCCGTCGTTTGATTTTCTGTAATGTCCAACATTATATCACGCGCTAAACGCGCAGATAATCTACTGACGCGTAGCTACAGGATTCCTTACCGATACTTGGTCGTCCCGTCAGAAATTTTTTGACCCCCAGAATTTTGGCAAAATGTTGCATCACTTTGAAATTTTTAGGTGTTTTTTTGCCAAATAACAGAAATTAACCCTAGGCTAAAAATAGCCGGCGACCCCTCTACCGCTTTTTCGACCGTTACTGGTATCTGTTAGGCGCGTAAAAAGAATCATCTGATTAAATGCGCAGGCTTTGAATAACATAAACGTAACGGGCTGAAGGAAAGCTTACTTTAAAGCACTCGGAGCGTCCATCTCCGGCGTCCTATTTCCGCCGCGTATATCGTAACCGTAAGCGTTGACGATTTCTCGGCGACTTTTCGGCGATTGTTCGTCGACGTCAAACAAATCGTGACGCCATTTTCTTTGACGGTCGACGAACGATAATCGACCAGGCGTGTCTTTTTCTCTGCCGTCGTTCATAGCTTCCCTGCCAAATTTAAATAAACGAAAACTTTTGTCTCGGCAAAAAAAGTGAATCAATTTAACCATCGATTTCAATTTCAATAGATGAACTCAGCGGCGGATTTAGGGGAGGGGGCGGGGGGCGGCCGCCCCCCCCATTTGTCCAAAATAGTGCGCAAAATTAAGCATTTTTGAGCGATTTTTAGCGATTTTTGGCTGAAAACGGCTAATTTTTCCGCCCAAGTCAGGGTTCCGCTCCCCCCCTTAGGGGTACCGCCCCCCTTAGGAAAATCCTAGATCCGCCACTGGATGAACTCTAATTAAATCTATAACTAGCAAAAGGGGAGCTCCGCTGCTCCTTTTGTTAGATTAAACTTTTTGTCAATAAGTCACATTCTTAATCACTACGCTCACCAAAATTTACAATGCCGGCTCAATAACTTTACAACGAATCGTTCCGTTTTGCTAAATTTACTGAAATTTTCTGCTGCATTTTTTCGCTAGTATGACGATAAGAGGACACTTTAAACTGCGCGGAAATAAATTAAAATTTGTCCACATTGTAAACGAACGTCAAAAGTTCCACATAAAATTAATCGTTAGAAGTAGAGAAATTTGGAACCGTGTCAGTCTTTTCGAAAGCCGTGGGGGTTTTCATTCGATTCAAACTGCGTCGCACGACGTTGCTTTACATGAACGGCATTCATAAGCCGATATTGCGGCTCACTGCTAGCTCATCCTCATTGATTTGTCACGTTTTTTAGCACTTTCCTTAATTTTCCGTGAAACCGTTTTTAACCGTTTTAAATCCCAGTTCAGTAATTTTGAGTAGTCCCGATTTGGGGTCCAGTATACCCCAGGGGCCAAAAATGAAAGTAACACCAACACTGCACTCCTGCAAAATGACAAAATCCAGAATTTTACGTTAACGTAAATTCTCTTCAAATTCTACCTTAAGGTCAGCCACAACCACATTAATGAATTCTTGAAATTAAATGAGCCGTAATTAGAGATATTTAAAAAAGATGAATCTTCAAAAAACATTTTCTTATGGTTTTTCGTTAATTTACACTGCAGTATAAACTTGTTTACAACAGTCAGTGGCGCATTAAAACTTGGTCTAGGGTAGCTTTAAAAATTTGCTCCACGATAATTACATGAACAGCAAGAGCCGCCAAAAGTTTTCATGGCAATCCGTCGTTTCCAGGTTTCAAGAGCCCGATCGAGCCATCTTGATAAAAAAATTCAGAATCAGGGCCCGGAATACCAATTGAGCCAAAATATGGGTATCGCTGTATCATACAGTAAAAACTTTTTCCACAAACACACAGAGGCGTAGCCAGGATTTTGGTTCGGGGGGCATAAACAAAAATTTTTTAAGACTACTTTTCCATTGACTGCCAGTGACGTTATGTATAGTAAAACTGAGTTTTTCGACCTTTAGTAGTGTAGCCCAGTGTTTTTTTTACTGTACAAGGTCCGTTTGTACATGTACGAAGATGGTCCCCAAAGGTCTTCGTACATTTTGTAGACACAAATTTTTGAGTGCTATAATATGGTACGGTAGCGATTTTAGGGTGGTAAAAACAGTTATTCGACTTTTGGTAGTATATTTTAGCTGATTTCTGGGTCTCTAAGGGCAAAAATCACTAATAACAGTCTTAAAACGGCACGAAGCGCCGAAAAATTTGACATTTTTCCTTTTGAAATGCAATTTCCGCCAGTACACAATTAGTCATTTCGGCGCGAAGCGCCGAAAATTTTTACGAATTTTAGACCTTTTTTGCAGTTTTTGTCTTCCAAAAATCTTTGTATCTGTACAAAGACGGTCCTGAAAAGTCTTTGTACATCGGGAAAAATCTTTGCTGAATACAAAAAAACACTGATGAAGCCTTGCTAATTAATAGGTTTCTGACGATCAAAAATACAAAAAGTGTAAAGCGGCTCGAGGTGCCGAAAATTTTTAGTATTTTTACCGTTTTCGTGAAGAATTTACGGCCTTTCTATTGACAAACATTTCGGAAATAATAAGTGGCGCAAAGTGCCGAGAAATTTAGTCATTTTTTACCGCCCTTAACATTTTGTAGCTCTGTGAATACTAATAGTCTGACAGAGCAGAAAATTATCAAATTTGTACAAAACAATTTTGACAGTTCAAGCTTCTAACAAGAAAATTGCGAATTACTAACTTTGACTAAAGATATTTTGAGTGATTCAGGCTTTTAAACGCAATTCTGGAGCTTTACAAACAGAAAGAACAGTAACTGGCGGCGCTATGCGCCGCAAAATTTTGACGTTTTTGCATTTTAAACTTAATTTACACCGCTTAAATCATACAAAAAAAGACAAATTAATGCCGGCGCGAAACAACGGAAATTTTGAGAAATTTCTAACTCTTTTACCTGGCTTGTTCTCCCTAAAATCTCGTTGCCTATGTACAACGAGATTTTACGGTTGCGGGGGTCTGGAATGGCGCGTTCAAGCGTTCCAAGCGGGGTCCGGGGCAGAGTCACGGAATATTTTGTAAAAAAAGCATTTTAATTTTAAATAGTAACGTTAAAATTTTCGCAAAATCGGCCAAATCTCGGTTCTGAATCAAGCAAGCCCAAAAACACTTAAAATTGAAGAACTTCATTGCACAAAACTTCTGAGCTGAAATGCCTTTTTTGACCTCTGCTAATTACATAGCGCAGCGACGGGTCGCTGCCAATAAGATATAGAAAAATGTATCAATGAAAATTTTGTCCTTACCGTTTTCAGGCCCACTCGTGGCCTTGTTCAGAAAACAGAAAATGCGCAAAAAAAGATAAGAAAATTTGGCTATTCCTTTAATTTAAATAAGATTATGTGACCTGTAAAGAAAGACAAACAAAGTAAAGAATAGACAAACTGGTACACAAAAGACAAACAAAGCAGAGAATAGACAAACTGATACTTAATCATTTTTGCAGCTCAAAAAGCATGCGCACTTTCAATCAACGAAGAAATAGTGCATTAAATTACTAAAGTGATGTGAAGTGCTAAATTATTTTAGCTGATTTAAGCTTTTATGTATATTCATTAGATTATATAACAATAAATAATAATGACTCGGCGCGTAGCGCCGGAAAATTTTGACGTTTTTGCCTTTTTGAACTCAGTTTTCTGGGCACACTTTATTGCAACAGAAAAATCAACAATATTTCTGGAAAAATTTCGGGGGGGGGCATGTGCCCCCCATGCCCCCCCTGGCTACGCCTATGCAAACACACACACACACACACATAGACAACTCTAATTATATTACCCTTAATCGTAAAAACTGAAGATCAATCATGTTATTTTCTCGTTCTTTATAGTTTAGACGGAACGCATGTAAGCCATAAATAAGAGTATTTTTTTAATTTTGTCACAATCGAAATAGTCGCTTTGCTCCCTGTTTGCAATAAAAAGTTAAATAGATGACAATTGAACAACCAACATGCGGCAAATTGTCGAGAAATTTTTATGTCATATTTGCTAATCTTTCGTATTATCACTATTTAGCCCTTTCCAATTTACAGCTTTCCCTTACATTTCACTCATCCTGTGTAATCCGTAATAAGGGCACCTGTAGTTTTTTAAGCCGTTTTGTCAACAGAAACTCTGTCTTGCAATACGTATCCAAATATTGTTAAGGAGTGGTTATCAGAAACTATCAACTACTCCACAATTTAGATTAGTTATTCATATTATGTTAACCACCATGACCACCAGAACGTGCAGCTTAGGATATGGATAACTCGCCCCAGGGATATTGATAAATCGCCCTCTATATTTTGCTTCCACACAATCTCCCCCAAAATCAACACCCTCACAACTCGTGCCCCCCTCACAACTCGTGCCCCCCGCACAACTCAGCCCCAGGTATATGGATAAGTCGCCACATATTTTGAAAAAAATCACTTTTTGCAATGCTATGGAAGTTCAATAAATTCATAGTGTAAACTTAACACATCACTTGCCCCCCCCTACAAAACTCACCCCTAGGGATATGGAAAACACGTCCCCCACACAATCCCCTCCGACTACAACTCGCCCCTACACAGAACCAAATCCTAGCAGATAAAACGGATGAAAATCAATAACTTTCTTCTAGAGCTGTGCCGGGGCCGCCTTTTTTGCTGGGGCCGGGGCCGGGGCCAATAATAGCGTGCTTTACCATGCTCATAGTACGACCCTGCCCTACCCCTTTTATGTACCTATGCATATATTCTTGCTTGTAGATATGCACGTCAAGTGTTAATATTTGTTGGGATTACAAGATATAACAGAACATGGTCATTGGAGGATCTAGATTCCCCCAGAATTCACATTCCCCCCCAGAAAAAATCCGCTAGACCCCCCAGAAATTGATTTTCAGAATTTTTTCTGTTTTTCTGCGGTTTTTTATGCTAATGGATAGCTCTCATTGAGAAACGCGAGAAAAGGGTGTTTTTTCGCTCTACCATATATTATCAGGCACTTTTTGAATTTTGGACTCCCTAGAATTTTTGAGCTGCCCATGCATGGATTTAACTCCTCTGACTTGGATGCGTTTTTCAATGTGCTTTACTTTGCACTTTTCTAGGCTTACTATTCTATTTGTTCTGATAGACGTAGCTGTCTGCTACCAAGCAATCTGGAAATGCTCGTCTATATGAATTGCAATTTAAAATATGTCAATTTTGATTATTAATTAGAAATTTGCACCAATCTGACATAGTGAAATAAAGATTTGAATTAGCAAGATCTGTGCCTGGCCCCGGCACAGCTCTACTTTCTTCATAAGTGCTTCAAATTGACCAGAAGCATTGTAATAACGTAGCTTTAACGCTATTTTAGCGCTTTGGCGTGGGAAAGCTCAATTTTTGATTGTCCCCAAGACCGGCTGCCCCTTCCAGATCGGGCATGCTTTTCGGCGCTCAGCACCGTTTACACATTTTTTGACTATATTTTGTCCGATTACTTGATGTTTTTTTTAAATTTTCCAATTTTTTTTGTTTTTGTCGTGTACCCATCGTTTTTTGGGATAAAGTAGGCATTTTTTAAAAATTATTTTGACCTGATCCCAAGAATTCCCATGCTGTACATTAGAGATGTGACAGGCCCCGGCTCCGGCGCTGGGGCCCAGGCCCCGGGCTGGAGACCGGCTGGCCCCGGCGCCGGGGCCTGTAAAAACGATGAAAAATTAATGAAAATCGAACAAAATTAATCTTTTTTGCCGAATTATGCAACATAATATTTATTCATTCGCAAAAATAAGCTAAATTTCGTTAAAATTAAGCTTAGGCTACTGTTGTGTTTCGCTTCAGGTAATCTAATAATCAAAATTTGAGTGAGCATTTAAACAATTCGATACATTCTTGAATAGCTTAGCTCAATTAACAATTTTTATTGCGAAAATAAGCACGTTTGACCGATAATTCTTAGACAATAAAGTTTAAAATGCAAGGGACTTTCACCAGTGTCTGTAAAATTGTTTTATAAATCGATGTACATATGTACTTATGTACCTTAAAAATGCTAGGGTACGGCAACTTATTTTATCATCCAGATAGAATTCGTTTGCTTTAATATATGCGATTTTTCACTAATTTCGGGCGCTGTGCGCCAAATAATAGAGCAAATAACTTTATTTTGGTGTAGTTTTCAATTAATTTTTTAAATATTATTTTAATTTGATTATGCATGTTCCCTAATCTTGGTAAATGATTTTTCGTCGCACAAGCATTTTTCGCCCCAATGATTTTGTTGATGTTCTGGAGATAAGTTTTTTCAAGCATGTAAATAATCTCTGGGTTACTTATTTCTCGTGCAATGTAATCGTAATCTTTTGTATTGTACTGTTTTGCTCGTCTATTTCTTTCATCGAATCAGCATAAATACCATAGAAAAGTCATATTCTGTTCAGCTTAGCTTATTGTTTTCTATGCCTAACAGCTATATTCACAATTATTTATTAATTTTTTGTTTATTTCTCTTTTATCTGCTTATTTTTAAGTCTTTAATTCATTAAAGCAATATGTAATTGCTTACAATAGTAATACTAAGATGTTAGGTCAGTATAGAAATAATGTGGATGCTTGGTATAGCTTAGTAAGTATAGGGTATATGTTTTGTACAGGCCCCAGCCAGTGCGCCGCGCCCCAGCCCCGGCAAAAAGAGCGGCCCCAGCACATCTCTACTGTACATGTATGGTTGTGGGGAGCAAGCAAGCATTCGATTAGCTATAACTGTTGACATTGACAATGACGAAAAATTTCAACAAATTAAATGCTGCAGGTTTTCAGCTCCTGTGAATTCGACCAAATCCTCCATGATTGGATACTACATAATTGCGATTGAGTTGGGGGCTAGCTGTGCGGTGGGCACGCTGTGGGAGGGGCGAGTTGTGTGGGGGCAAATTGTGTAGAGTGAGTTGTGTGGGAGCGAGTGGTGGGGGGTAATAGGGGACGAGTTGTGTGGCGATAGTTGTAATGGGAGCCAGTTCTGGAGGGCGAATTGTGGGGGGGAGTGGGTGAGTTGTGGGGAAGAGGGCGAGCTGTGTGGGGGCGACTTAAGCGGGGGCTAGTTATGGAGAGAGCGAGTTCTGCAGGGGTCGATTGTGTGGGAGAGAGTTGTAAGGATAAGAGGACGAGTTATGGCTGAGAGCGAGTTGTGGGAGGCGAATTGTAGGCGCGCGGTGCGAATTATAGGGGAAGGGCGAATTATCCACAAATCGTGCAGCTTCAGCTAAATAGATTTCCATAGTCACTATACAACTTATTATATTTTGCTTACTTATTACACGCCGAGTGGTTAATACTTTAACCTACGGATCTGAAGGTCCCAGGTTCGATTCCGCCTCGATACAGTTCTTTTCGGCAGGCCAGCACAATTTTTCATCCCTCCGGGATCGTTAAATAAGAAGCTGCACTTGTGTGGCGGGGGTTAAAACCCTTGGGACCTGCGCACCTTGCGTTATCTAACTGGAAGCATCTTCGGATACATGGGTAAAAGCCACTTTGGGTGTAAAGCCCGGCCTTCAACCTAACTTTTCTTACTTAAACTATTCTGCTTAATTATCCCACTCTTGCGACGATTAAGGGGACTGTAAACTGCGCAGCAAGTTATGTAAAATTAGACGCTAGAAGCAGAGATATTTCAAATTGCATTATTTATTTTTGAAAGCCATGAATTTAAAGCTTTCAATTGTTATACACCAAATTTGGCGTGCATTGCTTTACGTCATTCAAAACAGTCTCCATATTTGATATATTGGCTTGCTGTGATCTAGATACCGACGATGAATCATGCTTCTCAGAGCCTTTTCTAAGTTTCCCGTAAACCTGTCCTCTACGTGTTTAGGACTTTGAATAGCAAATTTGGAATCAGGGGCGCAATAAACCCCAAGGACCAAATTAAGCAAGTAAAATTCAAACTATGCTTCTGCAAAGATGCCAATTGCTGCGATTTGAGTAATTTTGCAGAATATACTTTATAAAAATCATTTTTCTTACGGCTTTTAGACACTTAACACTTCAGTATAAAATGGTTTATGGTTTACACCACTGGATAACGCATCAAAAGCTAGTCTACGGCTGCGTAAAATGTTTGCCCTGCGGCAATTATAAACGCCTATGGAGTTACAAAATCTATTTTGACTGAACCGTCAATTTCGAGTTTTAGATGCATGATCGGGTAATTTTGATGCAAAATTTGGCATCAGGGGCTCGGAATACCCCTTGGGCCAAAATATGAGGAGCACTTTATTATACAGTAAAAACTTTTTTCTTGCACACACACACAAGTTGATATTAGATATTAATTTTGAGTTGTGTGTGTGTGTGTGTGTGTGTATGTGTGTGTACATTTTTGAATGCAAAATTTTTCTTAATATCCCAAATCGCAGCAGATAAATTTCATTGAAATTCTGATTGTTTCTAAATTATGTCCCGACAGACCTTACTGTAAAATTTAAAGAAAATTCAAGGATTTTAAGATACAAGAGCCCAAACCATCCATACCGTAAAATTTCTGTTTTTGTCGTTTTGTAGGAGCACAGCTCGGGTGTTAATGTCCTAATTTGGCTCCTGGGTTTATTTGACCTCCGATTCATAATCGACTGCTCAAAATTATTGAACTGAATCTTAAAACGACTAAAAAGGGTTTAAGAGAAGGTCATAGGAAGTTCTGAAAACCACGACTTATCAATGAGTGCGAGCTCGAAATGAGCCAAAATATCAACTTATGAATGCTTTTGGTGCAAACTAGTTGCGTGCGACACAATGCAAGTCCAATAAGAGCAGCAAACGCCCGGCTTTCGAAAAGGCTGAAACGATTTCAGATATATCTACTTCTACGGCTTAATTTTTCGCGGGACTTTCTGCGCTCGTTTGCTATGCTGACTGGATGACTTGGTACAATTTTATTTTTGCATACTCTGCAAAAGGGGAGCGAAGCGACCCATTTGCAAAATAAGTTGATCTAGCGAAAGCCAGTATTAGTTAAATTTTCATATGTAACTTATCCTATCTTGAGAAACCGCAAATGAGTAAGGTGATTTCCTGCGATCAACGTGCATGCTTGGCCTTTATATAAGAACGAGCGAAACATCATTCCTACGGGTTTAACTCCGAAATGCAGAACACGAGAATTCTGGGGAGGTAGAATAAAATCTTCGAGTGCATTTTGGACCCAAAAATAGTGGGTGGGTACACGTCAAAAGCATCGTTTTTCAGCGTTTCTGGCGATGCTCTAACTTTTAAAGCATAAAAACATAGGGAATTCCGAAACAAATAAAAAAATCGAACAAATTGAACATATATGGTCAAAACATGAGTATCAGAGGCGTAGCCAGGATTTTGGTTTGGGGGCATACACAAAACTTTTCTAAGACTACTTTTGCATTGAATGCCAGTAACGTTTTAGGAACAAAGTAGAATAAAAATGATAACAATATCAATAACAGATAAAATAAACGAGATAAAAATAGAGCAAAAATGAAAACAAGTTGAACATGAAAGAACAGAAGAATAACGGAAAGACTAAAATAAATTGATCAAAAGACAAATGAAACACAGATTAAATGCGTACATAACATACACGTTACAGGGTGGATGGGGGATCCCGCATTCGAAGTTAGTTGTCCCCTATCCCATCGAGTCAGAAAATTTTCAACCCCCTCCGATTTTTGAAAAAAAATTGATTTTTTGTCCATTTTTAGGCGTTTTTTTGGCCGTTTTCGGCCCAAAATTGTAGAGCAATAACCCCCCCCCTCCGTCATAAAATGGACGGGGATCCATACCTGGGGAATGGTTGGTCTTACCGTTGATCACGGGAGCAAAAAATTTTGGTTGGATTGATTTTCAGGAAGGGTTGTTTTGTTGTTGGAATTTACCCCACGACTTTCAAATAAATAGTGAATTTCTATGTGCATTATGTTTCTTTGCTTTATCAGTCGAAGTATGGGGAGACCTTTATCGGTTTTAATAATAGCATTCGCTAAGCAGAAACAGCTAAAATTTTTTGGAGTATGTGTGTTACGCTTATCAATAAATTTTGCAATGGTTAAGGTAAAGTGGATCCACATTTTCTTATAAATTTTGCATCATAACGTGCGATCAAATTATCAGTTAAGCAATCAACTTTATTATATTATTGCTCGTACGCAAAGGAATACAAAGTTGCATTTTCTTGAGGAGTATTGTGTGACCAGTTATCCATTTTTAGCAGTCAATTCAGTTAAGGTATTTTGCGCAGATCAGATTTTACTTGTTTAGTTGCTTGTTTGAGTATTTAGCCGGTTGGTTTGGCTGGTTGTTTGGATGGTTGGCTGATTATTTGGTATGTATTTGATTGATATGAATTGGTTAATAGGTTAATTGGTATGCATTGTCTTACGTTATATATTTCCACTTCTTGCGCTTCAATATATTTTGATTCTATTTTGCATTTGTCTTTGAATTTTTTTACTTAAAAATCTTGTTGATACTTGCAGCCTCGATCGTTGATACGGGGTTGATTCGGGTCAAACAGATTGCCCAGGTGTGCGGGGACCCTCACCTGAAATTTCAAGCCGTTACACGTTATAACAGAAACTACCTGACTGGAAAATTGTAAAAAATATCGTCCGATCTCTAGCGGAAACAAAAGAAGTCTAAGTGACAGAAAATAAACTCAGAAAAATACGAAATCTGAAATCTCTATAGACAACGATGAGAACGAAGTAACACAATCAAAACTTAAAAGCGAACAGTAAATTCGATATTTCAGAGATTTTCAATAAGTTTACCTTGCTCTAATGAAATAAAATGAAGAAACGAAAATTAATATCTAAAGACTATAAGTAGTCTGAGAATATATATGAAAAATAATTAAAAATGAAGAATATTTTAATTTTTAAGTGGAACTGAATTCAACTTAAAATCTGAGATCTAAATCTATGCAAATAAATACTAACCCGTCAACTTCGCGTCGATCGTGCTCAAAATATGCACCTTTGGGAACAAACGTTGGGCTATCAGGGTTTTGCCGCTCGCCAATCGACTTTGCCTGTTGTGCCATTTCAACGTGTTCGTCAGAGGCCAATGTCACCGCAGCGTCTTCAACCGACCATTTCCCCTGCAACCAACAGACATAAATAATGTGCCGCGAATTAGGAGATTCGGAATTTTGAGACTCGCTGCACGAGATACATACATAAACTCGGAAAAATATGACTTTTTAAACGTTATGTTGGGCTATTTTTGGTCTTTTTAGACTTAGTCACCCCAAAAGTTGGTGTTGGTCCCAGTGATCGACCGGGCTCAAAAATACCGGGCCTGGACCCGGGCCCGGGCATGGGCTTTGCTGCCGGGCTTGGTACCGGGCCCGGACCTGGGCTTATTACTAACAACATGCCTTGCTTCCAATATGTTATGCATAAGATACATATTTAGACCGATTTTACATTTGTTATTTGTCAAACGCAAGGCTTACTGCTGTATCAAGAAGATTTTTGAATTCTAAGCTCTGTTAATTGTTCAATCTTTCTACAAATAAATTAAGTAGTTAGCAAGGATTTTGGTAGCATTATTCACGCAAGAACAAAGTTTTTAATACAATAGCGCGCAATTCCATTATTAAAATGCACGTGCAACTAAAACACGATTTGAAAAAGCACAAGTTTCATGTAGATATTTAAAGGAAATTGAGCATTAAATTTATGCATTCAGACATAACAGCGACTATGATATGGCCGGATAGAAGATATGCTGTTTGGATTTTAGAACTCAAACTATAGCGTACATTGACGTCAATTGAAATTCTGTAGTGTATAGGATAGGACATGTATGGAAGCCATAGGCATAACCAGGGGGTATTGGGGGCACATGCCCTCTCGAAATTTTTGAGAAATTTTGTTGATTTTTCGAGTGTAATAATTGTGTCCAGAAAATTGAGTTGAAAAAGGCAAAAAGTCAAAAATTTTCCAGCGCTTCGCGCCGAGTCTTTATTATATTTATTGTTATATAGATCCAATGAGTTCAAAAGCCTAAATTAGCTAAAGTAATCGATCAATTCACATCACTTTAGTTATTTATTGCTCTATTTGTTCGTTGAATGAAACTGCGCATGCTTGTTGAGCATAAGAGTAAATGTGCGAAAATGATTGTGTACCAGTTTGTCTATTCTTTTGCTTTGTTTGTCTTTCTTTACAAGGACAGGACACATAATCTTATTTTGAATGAAAGGAATGGCCAAATTTTCTTATGTTTTCGCGCATTTTCTATTTTCTGAATTATATCTTCTTAATAAGAAGGCCACAAATGGGCGTGAAAACGATCAAAACAAAATTGTCATTGATCCATCTTTTTTATATCTTATTGGCAGCACCCTTTGCTGCGCTTTATATACTTAGCAGAGGTCGAAAAGCGCATTTCAGCTCAGAAATCTTTTACAATGTAGGACTTCATCAATTTTAGGTGTTTTAGGCTCAATTTAGAACCGAGATTATGCCGATTTTGCGAAAATTTTAGCGATAGTATTTAACATTAAAGTGATTTTTTTACAAAATTTTCTAGGGGACGATTGAGCGCACCACCGCAGCCCCCTCCCCCGCCGTAAAATCTCGTTGTACACGTGCAGCAAGATTTTAGGGAAGACGAAATAGAAAAAGGGTTCGCTGAAATTAATTTGTCTGTTCTGTATGATTTAAGCGGTATAAATTGTGGTTAAAGAGCTAAAAGTCAAAATTTTCCGGCGCATGGCACTGCTGGTTATTGTTCTTTCTTTTTGTAAAGCTTCAGCATTGCGTTTAATAGCCTAAATCAGGCAAAAAAAAGTTTCAAAAAATTCCGGCGTTTCGCGCTGATTAACATTTTTGTATTTCTGATTGTCAGAAACCCATAAATTAGCTAGGCTACACTACTAAAGATCGAAAAACTCAGTTTTATTATAGGTACATAACGTTACTAACATTCAATGCAAAATTAGTCTTTAAAAATTTTTTGTGTATGCCCCCCGAACCCAAATCCTGGCTACGCCTCTGATTGAAGCGTTGTACAGAAGATGAATGCACATATGAAGTTGACATGTATATGATAATGAGCAGGTGGGCAGAAGTAAGGCAAATGGATTTAAATAGAATCACAGGCTAGCAAATTCATAAGAAATACAGACAACAGCTGAAATAGTAAACGTCTAAAATATTAACAATAATTATTTGAGGCCCGGTTGAGGCCCGGTGGTTTTCAGCCAGGCCAGGGCCTGCTATGACCGGCTGGGCCCGGTCCGGGCCCGGGTACCCGGTCGATCACTGGTTGGTCCCCCCAATATAGCATGGCCAGCTACATACCTGCAATCGTATCGCATTGCCGAAAGAGCATAGGTACCCTTCAATGAGTCAGTCAATCAAATTACTAGCAAGAAATAATGCTCCGTTGGAACTAGAGCTGCACACGGGTACCCGAACGGGTACCTGAGTACCCAGGTATATATCCGGGTACCCGGGTAGAAAATAATTTTACTACCCGGGTATCCGAATCCTCTAATATAAAATGGAAAATTAGCATGTAGTTATGCAATATGTGCTAAGAATTGAATTAGAAACCTAGAAACATATTGCTTCTAAAGTGCGACTGAATCACAATGTAAATGTGATTTGATATAATCAACCGTAAAATGTTAAATAAGCGAGTCTCTTAATATCTCCTATTATCACAATATATTGCGCATACGGTCTAGGCATATTCCATTATTCAGCTCTTTAGTTACATTATTTTATTTGTGCCGAATTCTTCTTATTCTTCATTGTAAACAAATTTGAACAAGAAATTATCTGTTAGCGACGCTTTTTTAAAATGCATTCACTTCTGTGACCATTATATAAATTTAAACTGCAACTTTTATTCACATCGTGTGCGCAACTGATTTATTAGACCTGGTTCAAAGCCTATCGATGTTCCAAATGCAGTCAGCCATAGGCGTAGCCAGGGGCATTGGGGGTACCTGCCCCCCAAAATTTTTCAGAAAATATAGTTAATTTTTTTGTTGCAATGATGTATGTCCAGAAAACTGAGTTCAAATAGGCAAAAACGTCAGAATTTTCCGCGCCGAGTCATTATTATTTATTGCTATATAGATCCAACGAATTTAAAAGCTTGAATCAATTAAAATAATCCAGCACTCCACATCACTTTAGTAATTTAATGCACTATTTGTTCGTTGAATGAAACTGCGCATGCTTGTTGAGCATGATAGTAAAAGTGCGAAAATGATTGTGAACCAGTTTGTCTATTCTCTGCTTTGTTTGTCTTTTGTGTACCAGTTTGTCTATTTTTTGTTTTGTTTATCTTTCTTTACAAGGACACATAATCCTATTTTAATTGGAAGGAATGGCCAAATTTTCTTATGTTTTTGCACATTTCTTGTTCTATGAACTGCACTTTGTTAATTAGAAGGCCACAAATGGGCCTGAAAACGGTAAGAACAAAATTTTCATGGATACATCTTTCTATATCTTATTGGCAGCGACCCGTTGCTGCGCTATGTACCTAGCAGAGGTCGAAAAACGCATGTCAGATCAGTATGTGCAATGTAGGAGTTCATCAATTTTAAGTGTTTTTAAGCTTGCTTCCGAACCGAGATTTGGCCGATTTTGCGAAAATTTTAACGTTACTATTTAACATTAAAATGTTTATTTACAAAATTTTCCGGACTCTGCCCCGGATCCCGCTCACCTTCTCAGACGTCCCGCAGCCATAAAATCTCGTTGTACATGTGCAACGAGACTTTAGGGAGAACAAGCCAGGTAAAAGGTTTAGGAATTTCTAAAATTTCCGGCGTCTCGCGCCGGCATTAATTTGTCTGCTTTATGTCTTAAGCGGTATAAAATGAGTTTAATGTGCAAAAGCATCAAAATTTTCCGGCGCATAGCGCCGCCAGTTACTGTTCTTCCTTTTTGTAAAGCTCCAGCATTGCGTTTAAGAGCCTGAATCACTCAAAACATCTTCAGTCAAAGTTAGTAATTCGCAGTTTTCTTGTCAGGAGCTTGAATTGTCAAAACTGATTTGTACAAATTTGATAATTTTCTGGTCTATCAGATTAGTATTCACAGAGATGCAAACTGTTAAGGGTGGAAAAAATGACTAAATTTCTTGGCACTTTGCGCCACTTATGAATTCCGAACTGTTTGACAATAGAAAGGCCGTAAATTCTACACGAAAATGTTTATGCCCCCCAAACCAAAATTCTGACTACGCCTCTGCAGTCAGCTCCAGATAGACTTAGACTTGTTTTTGAATAAATTTTCATTTCCGGTTGATTTCAAAATTGCTTTTTGTCAATGTGATTTCCTGCTTCAAATTTTTTAATGACGCTATGAAGATACAAAACCTGCTTCACAATGTTTTGCTTTGAATTATGAAAATGACTTAAATTTCAATAAATGCATACGAATTCTTCAGATTAAAGCCTTGATTGTATTTAATCTTGCATTAATTTTTCAATAATTTTACTGCTTAAATATCACTTTGCCCTAGACCTCACAGTCAACCGTAAATCAACGATGTTCACTGCATTCTCTTTTATCTAAGGTCCTACCCGGGTATACCCGGGTACTCCGAATTACCCGGGTACCTGGGTAATGAAATAGTCGGGTACCCGGGTAGTAAAATTTGCAAAGTGTGCAGCTCTAGTTGGAACAAAAAAAACGAATATACATAAGATTGAGGATTATTAAAGATTTTTAAGGAGGTGACTAGGAAACAGCTACCCATGTATGCAGGGGCGGATTTAGGGGAGGGGGCGGGGGGGGCGGCCGCCCCCTCATTGGCCCAAAATAGTGCAAAGTGATTTTCGGGTAAAACGGCTAATTTTTCCGCCCAAGTCAGGGTTCCGCCCCTTAGGAAAATCCTAGATCCGCCACTGCATGTGTATGTATATGCCCACGAAATCTGTTAAAAATCAGACTTTCTCTAAGCAATGCGGAAAATCGAAGTATATTCTGTGGCCTCTGAAAAATGTAACCTTCTCTCAATATTTTTCAATGCTTCACAAAAGAGTGTATAAAGATAATCTAAAATGTTAACTTTTTGTGAATTGTTTGCAAGTTGCAACACACTGCTTTGTGTCATTGATAGAAAACTACAGTAGTCGCCATGAAAGATGACGTGCCATCACCCTCAGAATTATAATGGATGGTGCGTCGCGAGCGCCGCATATACGTCCATCATACGCCATCATCTCTTTTATTCTATTCAGCGCCATTAACCTCCATCATCCCATTAATCTGGTGATGCAGATGGCAGCAATTTAGCTATTAATAGCGCCAACAAGGAAGCGCGCACGTGAATGCTGGCGCTTCCTTCTTGTTGGTGCTATTAATAGCTAAATTGCGCCGTCCACATTGCCAGATTAATGGGCATGATGGAGGTTAATGGCGTGAATAGAAAAAGAGATGATGGCGCATGATGGACCTAACGTAGCGCTCGCTACGCACCATTGGCGCGTCATCTTTTCATGGCAACCACTGTAACTGCAATTGTATTTATAGCAGTGTTTTTTTGTACAAGGTCCGTTTGTACATGTACAAACATAGTCCCCAAAAGTCTTTGTACATTTTGTACATGCAAATTTTTGTATACTACAATATGGTACACAGTAGCGATTTTAGTGTGGTAAAACAGGGTTTTCCGACCTTTTGTAGTGCATTTTAGCTAATTTCTGGGTTTCTGACGTCAAACATTACTAAAAAATTCTTTTGAACGGCGCAGAAGCCCCGAAAAATTTGACATTTTTCCACTCTAAATGCAAATTCTGTCATTATAAAGATAAATATAGGACAATCAATAACTCATTTCGGCAAAGGCGCCGAAAATTTTTTGGAATTTCACACCTTTATACAGTTTTTCTCTTCCCAGAAATCTTTGTACATGTAAAAAGACGGTTCTGAAAAGTTTTTTACATCGGAAAAAATCGTTAAAACAGGCTTTTACCGTACATTTGAGCTAGTATACTCTAAATTTTCCGGCGCTTCGCGCCAGATTTATTGCTTATCTATAGTTTTATCTTCTAAACCGCTATAACTCACTCAAATTTGAGTTGGACACAGAGAGCATGTGAATTTTTTTTCGCCGGCTTCATGGATCAGCAATAGATTTTGCCTTCTAGTTCACAACAAACAGGTCAAATTTAAGTTATAACCAGTGTTTTTTTTGTACGAGGTACGTTTGTATATACCTGTACAAATATGGTCCCTAGAAGTCTTTGTAGACACAAATTTTTGGGTACTATCATATGGTTCAGTGACAATTTTAGTGTAGTAAAAATAGAGTTGTTCGACCTATAGTAGTGTACCTATTTTAGCTGAGTTCTGGGTTTCTAAGGAGAAAAATTTCTAATAATCCTCTCGAAACGGCGCGAAGCGCCGAAAAATTTGGTATTTTTCCTCTCGAAATACAATTTCTGCCATTATAAAGGTATATAAAACACACAGTTACTCATTTCATCGTGAAGCGCAGAAAAGGTGTGCGAATCCCAGCTTTTTTGCAGTTTTGTCTTCCAAAAAACTTTTGTACATGTACAAAAACAGTCCTAAAAAGTCCTTGTACATCGAAAAAAATCTTTGCCGAATACCAGTGATCGTATCGGGTCAGATTTTCATCCCCGATCGGGGTCGGGATCGGGATGAAAAACCCCGGTTTTTGGGGTCGGGTCGGGATTGAAGATTAACAATTAAGATTGTATGATTACATACCAATTTGAAAAGGATTGAAACGATACCTTCACTTGTTTGTAGAGCATACTAATAAAGCTGGTTATGTTCAATATTTTATTTTCATTCCAAGTTCAAGCATGGTTTTAGCAATTCAGCATTACTTTCAATTTTAATCACTAATCGCTCTCACTTTTTCGTATTCTTCCACAGTTTTTTCATAACAGTTTTCTATGGCGCAGTGATTGTAGAGGAGCCAATGGCGAAAATTTTCGAAATTTTTACCGTTTTCATGTAGAATTTATGCCTTTTTATTGAAAAACAGTTCGGAAATCATAAGTGGCGCAAAGCATCGAGAAATTCAGTCATATTTTACCGCTTCCTAAGACAATAATCGGCGGTGCTAAGTGCAGGAAAATTTTGACGTTTTTACTCTTTAAACTCAATTTATACCGCTTATATCATACAGAACAGATGAATCTAATTGCAGGCGCGAAGCGCCGAAAATTTTAAAAAATCCCTAACCCTTTTACCTTTTCTGTCCTCCTAAAAATCTCTTTCAACATGTAGAACGAGATTGTACGGTTAGGGTCTGAGGTGGCGCGCTCAAGCGCCACCAGCGAGGTTCAGAGCAGAACCCCCGAAAATTTTGTAAAAAAGCACTCTAATTTTTAATTAGAAAAGTTAAAATTTTTGCAAATTAGCAAAATCTCGGTTCTGAATTAAGTCCAAAAAATCTTAAAATTGATGAACACCAACACTGCACAAAACTTCTGAGCTGAAATGCGTTTTCCGACCTCTGCTAAGTATGTATCGCAGCAACGGGTTGCAACCAATAAGTCATTGAAAGATGTGTGAATGAGAATTTTTGTTCTTACCATTTTCAGGCCCATTTGTGGCCTTCTTATTAACTAGTTCAGAAAACAGAAAATGCGCAAAAACAAGAAAATTTGGCCTTTCCATTCATTTAAAATAGAATTATGTGTCCTTGTAAAGAAAGATAAACAAAGCAGAGAATAGGTAAATTGGTACGCAAACATTTTCACACTTTTAATATTATGTTCAACAAGCATGTGCAGTTTCATTCAATGTACTAACAGTGCATTAAATCACTAAAGTGCTGTGAAGTGCTGGATTATTTTAAGATTCAAGCTTTTAAATTCATTGGATCTGTATAACAATATATAATAATGACTCGGCGCGAAGAGCTGGAAAATTTTGACCTTTGTGCCTTTCTAAACTCAATGTTCTGGACACATTGCGCCAGAAAAATCAACATAATTTCTGAAAAATTCTGGAGGAATAAGCCTCCATTCCCCCGGCTACGCCTGTGATTCAGCAGTAATTTCGAGCGGACTTCATAATGGAAAATATGCGAACATGTATGTACGTCTTAACAACATGGCGACCAGGCGTACTTTTTATGAAATATTGCGAGTGTCGAGTTTAACATATTAATTTTGCTGGTGAATGAATCGTCCTTGTTTCGAATTTATTTGCTATTTATACTATTCTTCTATGTACCAACAAATAAAATGTTATATTTCACCCCAAAAAACTTCAACCCCGACTCGAAAAATCATGCCCCCAGTTGGGGGTCGGGGTCGGGGTTTAGGCTCGGGGTTTTTGGGTGTTGGGGTCGGGGTTGGGGTCCCCGTACGATCACTGCCGAATACAAAAAAACAGTGGTTATGACACGGGAAACATGAAAATTTTTCGGCGCTTCGCGCCGTATTTATTGATTATATGTTTTTTGTCTTCTGCCCGCTCAAAACTGTGCAAATATGAGCTGGACATACAGAATATGTAAGAGTTTTTCGGCGCTTCGCGCCGAAACATTCACTATCTGTATTGTTTTTCTCTGTAAAGCACAATGATTAGAATACAAACACAAGAGATAAGAAATAGTTCGTCGATTAAGTGATGAGATATCAGCTAACATGATAAATTTGCTGTATATAAATCTCTTTTTTTGTATTCGGCAAAGACTTTTCCCGATGTACAACGACTTTTCAGGGAAGACAAAAACTAAGAAAATTCAAAAAATTTTCGGCGCTTCGAGACGGAATGAGTAAGTGTTTGTCCTAAATATCTTCAAAATGGCAGAATTTGCATTTAGACTGGCAAAATGTGGAATTTTTCAGCGCTTTGCGCCGTTTTGGGACAATTTTTAGTAATTTTTGACGTCAGAAACCTAGAAATTAGCTAAAATACACTACAAAAGATCGAAAAACCCCGTTTTACCAAACTAAAATCGCTACTGTACCATATTATTATACACAAAAATTTGCATGTATAAAATGTACAAAGACTTTTGGGGACCATCTTTGTAAATGTACAAACGGACCTTGTACAAAAAAACACTGATATTAATATGAAATAATGTGAAAAATTTTTAAGAATGTTTTGAAATTTTTCTTCACCATCGTACAGGGCTCTCCGAGATACGCTCAAAACTGCCTTTATTTTCGCTTATCTCCTAATGATTCTCGAGATATCTGGTCTCAAAACTTTTCGCCCCCCCCAAATAAAATCCTGGTTATGGGCCTGCGGTAACATGTCAGAATAATGACAGCAGTCCAAGCACGCGAAAAACAATATTGTTCTAGACATGAAGATTATCCTTTCTTAAACAAGACAACCTTACCTTGTTTAAATCGATCAATTCTTTTTAGCGTAAACTTTACGCAACTACAGGGTGTGAAGAACACTTACACTCATATTCGTAATCCTGACATTATGTACATGAAACATTTTGAAAAAATTAACCTTCTACAACACTCTTGAACTAAGCTAAATTTTCAGTGTAAACTTTAAACAAATGCTGGGTGTAAAGAAAATATGCAGTCAGGTTTGTAATCCTGACTTTATGTAACATGTTTTGAAAAAAATCAGTTTTGCAATGCTCTAGAAGTAAAATAAATTTGTAGAGTAAGCTAAACACATTGATAATAGATAAATAGTGCAAAGTTTACACAACTACTAAGTTTAGAGAAAACTAACAGTCAGATTCGTAATTCATAAGTTGCATAGAACATTTTGAAAAAATAAAGCTTCCGCAAAGGCTCTAGAACTAAAGTTAATTCGCAGTGTAAACTTTAAACAGACATAGAGTGTGAAAATTTTAGTCGGATCGGTAATTCTGATTTTACGATAAACATTTATAAAAGAATTAAGTCTCCACAATGACCTGAAGGCAAATAAATATTAGACGTCAACCACTTTACACTACTGTTGAGTGTAAACAAATGCGCCCAACTGACGTATCACGTATTTCCTGGAACATTTCTAGACTTCAGATCATGTCCAGACTCATAAGCGGAGAAGTTGACAGACAAAAACCTACCGAAAACCTCTTTTCTCATCCCAAGTTAGAACTTTACACCTCCAAGAATAACTCACTGTTGAGTGTAAAGAAACGCGGCCAAGTGCAATGTGTGAATATTATCATGCATTTTATTCTTAAAACAGTTAACACCATTCAATTCATAAGAGGAGTAGTTGACAGACAAAAAATAGGCAAAAACGTGTTGTTTTTTACCTCATAGTTTAAACTTTACACCATTAGAAATAACCCTGTATTGAGTTTAAAGAAACGCGCCCACATGCGCTGCGTAAGCCTTGAGACATACTTTAATTTTATAATACACTGCTCTTTCTGATTAATAACAGGCGCGGTTGACAAACTGAAAGCAGATAAGTGAAAACATCTTTTTTCTCGTACACCATATGGGTGTAAACTTTAAACCGCCAGAAGTAACGCCGTATTGATCGTGAACGAATGCGGTCAACTTCATCGTGTAGCCCTTGAACCATAGTATTTTTCCATGAATAGGTTTTCGGGGGCTCTTATACGAAGAATTTCGCAGACATAAACAAGTCGAAAACTCGAACAAAATCTGTCTTAACACCCGCAGATTTTCGCACTCTTTACACTCCCCTCGAGAACTAATGCAAAATTTAGAAAAATGAAATTTGCTATCTAAACTATTTCATCCTGTAGAATTCTGTATCATTTAATTGTATGAGGCACACATGCTGAGTTGCGTACAAGCTGGCAAAAAAGCGTCAAAGATTTGTATGTTATACCGTTACAAAAAGTGTAAACAAAAAGTCTGTAAATCTTTATAATTATTCATCTTTTAAAAAAACAGCACCTCCCAGATGCGTTCCATTATAGCTGTAGGGGGTAGACGTATGTTGGGGGTACCCGAGTATATTATGGGTACGCGCTAAAGCGCTACCTATGATTAGCGCATTGTTTAAACGTCAGCCTAGGCACCTTTCGCAAGCTATGTCGTCAAAAGGGTGACCGAATTAATGACAGATCGAACAATAAAATAGATAAGGATATCGTTTAAAGAAATAACAATAAAACACAAAACTGATTGCAACTGGGCAAAATTTTTCACTCGCTTCAAACAACAGCACAGGCATTCAAATAATACAGTGGGGTATTTATGTAAGAGCAGAGGATTTATGGAGAGCAACCGCCCTCATCGGCCCAATAAAATAGGTGAGATACATAACTAGCAGTGATTTTTGGCCGTCACTGACTATTATTTCTCAATTTTTTTAAATTTAGCGCCATTCTCATTTGCGCAGTCGCTAATGGTCAGCAGAAAGCATTTGCGCAGGAGGCCTCTCATTAGCGCACCAAAAAATATATAACTACCCTTCAAGGTAGGGAGTAAAACCCCTTCACCCCCTATGTGCGCATATGGCTCTAAAGTCTGAAACTTTCTACTGACGCAGAACCAGTTTCCTTTGCTCGGCGCTAAAAAAGAGTGTCTATTAATGACATTTTTACTTTCTTCCCGGCGTGTAACATTTCCTCGCTCAAGAAACAGGTTTTAAAATAATTTCAAGGGTCGAAAACGACAAAGGTAGTTTTCTTCTATTTTCGCGCATAAATTAGGAAGATTTTTGACACTCTGTGTCACGCGCGGTAAAACGGGTAATTGAGCAGTAACTTAAGCCTCCATCCGGCCGAATTTCACAAATTTTCCGCAAAGCGACAGATTTCCGTTAAAGTCGGAGAAATCTAGCAATTCTTTGGGCAAAATTGTTGAAATTTTATAATTTTTCGAAAAAAACGTTTGGATTGTATTCCGAAAAGTTGGGCTAGTTACAGTCCTTCTTTCGAAGGAAAGTTCAAGATGCGCTGCCGATTTATCGCTCTCAACATTCTACAATTACAATGGCGGAAATTAAGACGCGCGGTATCGAGGCGTAGTCATTCCTGGGTCACCCTTTATAAGCTATTCAATACGGAAGGTAAAAAAAATTTAAAAAAATCAGTGAAACGCTAGACAATCAGAGCGCAATAAATTTACAAAAATGAAGCAATATGCAATAAAAAATGAAAGGAAGAACCGAGCGCAAGCGGAACAATCGACAACCGGGTTGATAAAAGAAGAAACAAAATGACAAACTTGGCTCCGATCGGTGGCTTCGTGAGCTTGGCGGTGATCGGCCCCTTCAGGATCAATTACTTCACTATCCTTCAATGTGATCATTTCGCCGTGGTCAACATCCTGTTGGGCAAATGACGTTGCTGCCTTCCAAATCCTCGCAAATGACCAACTCGCGGCGATCGCTATTTTCCGAAGCGATAATTTCACAACAGTTGACACGTTCCATTTCACTGCGGTGAAAGGGTTTCAGCGACGTTGCTTCTCCATCCGCCAAATCACTAAGCCCTTCATTCATTTTGAGGTCAACGATGCCCGACGTCAGCAAATTAACGGACAAGTCTTCCGCACACGGTGGCGCTTCTTCATCTGAAACAAAATCTGTATGCTAATATATACACGGCTTTAATAACTCGAATTAGCGGGACGATTTTACGCTAGAATTGCGCTGAAATTTTTTGCGATTATGACAAAGTGATGAATCCAAGATTCCCTGGCAGGGTCAGGATTGGCGGATGGGGATAAAATCCAACAAATCGTAACTGTTAATCTAAGTGTTCGCGATATTTTCTGCCAGCCTAAGCGCGGAAATGGTCAAAACTGCCTACAAAACGCTGTTTTTCGTGGTAATGTCGCATTTTAAAGTTTTCTTAGTCCATTTTTTCGCATTATATCGCATTTATAACAAAAAAATATAGAAATTGATCAATCGGAAGAGAAATTTTGATTTTCCAGATTATTTAGATGCAATGTTGGGCGATTTTTGAGTGAATGGCGCATAAATGTATTAATCTGGCACGAACCACCGAAAATTTTGTCATTTTTACCACTCGCTTTTGTCCTCTAAAAATGATGCAGAAAACGTTCTGCCCACTCAAAATCGCCGAATGGTATAATGGCGCAAAGCGCCAAAAATCTGTCACTTTGAGCGACTAGATAGCTAAACACGCCTAAAAAGCATCTTTTCGACAAATTTTTAGAGAATTTTCGGGAATTCCAAAAAATCACCAATTCTAATGTAGGGGTGAAAAAATTTTTGTAGGGAGATTTTCTGGGAGTGGGTTGCAATCCCCGAGGATCACGCATGGTTCGGACTAATATCGTTTTCAGCATTCTTTAGCCGCTGTTATTACTGTGGTATTTTACCGTAAGTGTTTATTGACCAATTCACATAAATTTTGCTAATTAAAAAAAGAGCAATAGCAAAGAAAAATGCTCTGGTGGAACAAAAAGAACGAATATACTCGGAATTAGGCATCATTAAGGACATAAAACGAGGGGATGAGAGAAAGGTTATCAATGTATGAATGATAGTTTTAATATTCTACTAAAAATAAGACTTTCGTTAAAAAATGCAAAAATTGAAGTATATTCTGCTACTTTAAGAAAAAGCATGCCTTTGCAAGACGTTGTTCCCCGACTCGAAAAGAAATAATGAGGAAGCTTTGATACGTCTAATAACCGATTTAGTTTCTTACCAATATCAAATTTTTCTTTAAATATCTAACCAATATTTACTTAATCTTCAATGGCTCCATAAATGAATTATGACAAGCGCACTATCCGAAAGCGGCCCCAGAGCGATGAGTGCCATGCCAGCATAGGAATTGCCATTATGTAGTTGTTTTGATTAAGGATCACTTATATCCTAGGAATAAGCAGTGATCGGACCGAGGGTACTTTTTGACCCTCGGCCTCGGCCGAGGCCGAGGCGCCTTAGAATCCTTGCCTCGGCCGAGGCCGAGGCCGACGAGGTAATGCTGAGGTTCAAGCTTATATACCTATACCCATAAATAGTGCTCTTAGAATATTTTGTATGCACAAGAGCTAGAAAATAATCATAATATTGAACACTTTATCGAATGTCATTTTCAATAATAGTAGATTAAATGTGTGTAGGATTTATTGAATAAAGTCAGCAGAATGAAAGCATACTTAATTTAACAAGTTGCCGTTGAAGACTTGGAAAATATAATAAAAAATATGGCTGAACAAGCACTTAAAAAACTTTTATTACTATACATAAATGAGAAAACAGTGTCAAAGAAATAAATCGAACAAACGAAATAAGCTAAGTAAAGACAGAACTGTAGCCATTGTTGTGCTCGCTTTTGCAGTAATGCATGTTTAAACACGCTTTTTCAGTCATCCAATTCTGGTGTGGTAGGTAATATGACAGAAACTGCACTGTACTTTCCAATCATAGTTTCCCCAAGGTCCAGAGTTGAGGGAAGGGTGAAATCACAAAATGGGGGACCAGTAAATTAAGTAGTGTCTTTGTATGAGCGAACAAATTTTTGTAGATATTTTATATAAATATATTTTTAAACATACACATTTTTCATACTGCCAGTGTGTGACCTGCAACCGGCATGCAGTCCTAAACAGTGTTTTTTTAGTGCAAGATACCTTTTTACATGTACAAAAAATGGTATCCAAAAGTCTTTGAACATTTTGTACATGCAAATTTTTGTGTACTATTATAGTATGATACAGTAGCGATTTAATGTGGTAAAACAGGGGTTTTCGACCTTCGCATAGTGTATCTTAGCTAATTCCTGGGTCTCTGAATATTTGACATTTTTTCCATTCTAAATGCAAATTCTACTATTTTAAAGATATATAGAACAGACAATTACTGATGCGCCGAAAATTTTCGGGAATTTAACACCTTTTACAGTTTTTGTCTCTCCAAAAATCTTTGTGCATGTACAAAGACAGTTTGAATAGTCCTGTACATTATGAAAAATCCTTGCTGAATACAAAAAACTGTGGTCCTAAATGAGATAATTCGGCCTGGTTATAGTTCATAAGATTATTTGGCGCGAAGCGCCGAAATTTTATGAGCTTTTGATGAAATTTACACATAAAACTTGACTGAGAAAGCTAAAACAACTTGTACTACAAAATCAGAAATATTACAGATATTGTAATATGCCAATTAAATCTTGTAATAAGCACTACTGTGCTTAGAAATCCAATGCAACATCAGGATAAATTAGTCAATTTTATCTTTGAACGGCTAAATGTGCTGAGTTTTTAAATGGTACTTGTTTTGCATAAAATTTTTAAAAACAGTATAAATGGATACAAAAGATATTTAAATCTGCATAAAGATGCCTGGATTACACAAAAATTGATTTTTGAGTGTTCAATGCCTCTGCTTCAATCTAAATACAGTATGACATTCAGCGATTATTTTGCGCGAAGCGAAGAATTGTTGAAATTTCTAAAAAAATACTGAAAAACGATATATTAATATCCCTTTCTCAAGAAAGTATTTTAACATTGTATAAAATGGCTCCACAAAATGCACGAGCCGAAATTGATTTTTGGCAAAATCCTGCATTTATTGGCCATTTTTAGCTGCGTTCTGCGATTTTCGGCCGAAAATTTGTAATAATTCACGCCCTCTCCCATAAAAATGGCCGAAAACCATACGTGTAACAGGAAGGGCTTTGGGGAATTCCCCACCCACCCAGGGTTGGTATCGCCCCCCTAACCCCTTCCCTCCAACGTCAGAAAATTTTGACCCACCCTCCACTTTTTTTTGGCGAAAATTTGCAGCTTTGTTGGCTATTTTAGGTGCTTTTGCCATTTTTGACATAGAATTAGAGTTGCTAATCCCCCACCCGAAATTTCTAGCCGTTACATGTATGCCGAGGAGCCCCTCCCGAAAATTTTGAGCTGTTACATGCATGTTTTATAGTGACACTTTGTCTATTTACTCTTGCTTACATTCAAAAATAGTGTATCACTTCGAGAAATTCTAATAGATAGCTGCACTTTTGCCATAGTAAAAATTAGGTTCAAAAATATTCAAAAGGTTTTCACAAAAAATCGTCTGACAGTGACTTGAGTCTTGTACCCTGAGAGGGGGTAATAAACCTCTCTCACCCCTCCCTTTCGGAATGTGTGCTTCCGATCCATGTAGCAAGCATGAGAATTAAAACTTAGTCATCACATGAACAATAAATTGGCACTTTGCTGTATGTAACTTTGTGTAACTAGGTACAGCGACTAAAACCACAAGAAAAGTCTATAGGTAAAAATAGCCTTGTACTGCAGATGCATTCTAAATAGTTAATATTCAACGGACATATTAAACTTATTCAAAATTTGATTTTAACCCTCGGCGCCTCAGCACTTTTCAGCTTTGCCCTCGGTGCCGAGGCCGAGGCTCCAAAAACGCCGAGGCTTGCCGAGGCCGGAGGCCGAGGCCTCGGTCCGATCACTGGGAATAAGCTGTTGATTTAATTCATTTTAACGTCAAAGGTACAACTCCTTTCTGGGGGCCGCAGAATATACTTCGATTTTTTTGCCTTTTTTAATGGAAGTCTTATGCTCAGTAGATTCTTACAACTTTCACAGGCGTAGTCCCCTCCTTTTATGATCTTAATGATGCGTAATTTCAGGTATATCCGTCCTTTTTGTTCCATCGGTGCTTTTTTCTGCTAGTACTTACTAATCGTACAAGCATCAACGCCATCCGCTGATGCGATTGATACGCAACCACATTCTTCATTGACCCGAGGTGAATTCGTTCCAAAAGCACAACGGATTTGCTCCTGATTGTCCAATAGTGTAGGTGTCACCACACCATCTGGTAACTGATTAGAGGGCTGAGGAGAAGGTGATACGTCTTGTTCAGTGGCTGCGGTTAGATACATTTCCGGCTCCACCTCTTCGTTATTTGACGGCATCATTGATACAATGATGTCATGGATCTCTGGCGAATCAATGTTGTCAATTTTTGATTTGATCAAATTGTCGCCTTCTGAAGTAGCGACACCCTTGAAAGAATTAGGTTTTGAATCCTGCATTACCAATTTTCGTTTCTCATTATCATCCGCACTTTCAGGAGGTGTAACAGAATCGGTTGCACTGCTGTGGGAGTTTTTTTGGTCAAAAGTCGGATCCACGTCTGAGCCAGCTTCCATATTATCTGTTGTACTACTGCCTCGGTGTTTTGATCCAGATGGCGTACCAAATTTTGACTCCTTTTCGCCCATAATTTTGATACTAACCGATGAATGTATATTGGTCTTAATTTTGTCAATATTACCGCAATTGGTTTATTTATTCAATATAGTCGAATAATTTTGCTCATAATCAACTCTAAATGAATTCATATCCAAAAACAGGATTGTAAAAAAGCATGACTCTAGCTCATAAAGTGCATTTATATCCCCATAAATAAATTTTCCCACCCCCCCAAAAAATTTGCGATTTCTCGAACCTTTCGAAAAATTCGCTAAAACTTCCTAGAAGAGGTGCATTTTTCGGCGCTTCCCCTATGTGCTCATTTTTTGACTGTATTTTGATCAATTTATTCGACTTTTTTATTTTTTTCAATTTTTTCGTTTTTATGCTCTAGAAAAACAGAGCTTCATCAGAAACGATTGAAAACAATGTTTTTGACGAATACCCATCAGTTTTTGGGTCAAAAAATGCAATCCTATATCTAAGCTCTCCCAGCATTCCAATGCTGTACATGTCTGGTCGTGGAGCAGAGCGGACGGTGGAGGGTAAAAGTTTTTCATTTTTTGACATGCAGGCAAACATGCAATTTTTGAAACACACTAGGGTCCTTCAAAGCAAAAAATAAAAAATTCTCAAAGTAGGTCTAGAACACCACCAAAACAGGTTTTCAGCGCACTTTTGAGCTAGTAAACTCAAAATTTTTCGGCGCTTTGTGCCGGATTTATCGTTTACGTATAGTTTGTCTTCTAGCCCGCCAAAAACCACTGAAATTTGAGTTAAACATGTAGAACATGTCGAATTTTTCGGCGCGCCGAATTATTAATTTTCTGTATTGTTTTTCTTTGTGAATAACCAAGATTGATTACAAAGACAGAAGTTAGGAAATTATTTGCAGATTGAATAATGAGAAATCACTTGTGTAGATTGTTTTAATGATAGATTTGTGTAACATGAGTATGGAATAAAGTGAAAAATTTTGAAAATTTTTTCTTGAAATTTTTTAACAATTGCATAGAGCACGTTGAGATATGCTCAAAAATGCCTTTATTTTTGTCCATCTCCTAATGGTTCTCGAAATATTTGACCAGAAAATATTCGCCCCCCCCCAAAATAAAATCCTGGATATGGGCCTGGGTCGATGTATAGATGCTTAGGTCAATGTATAGATGCTTAGGTCGATGCATAGATGCTTAGGTCGACGTAAAATTGGGTATCTACATGTGATTCTGCATTCAGCTGTTTGAATCTTCGGCTAAAAGTTTCTAATATGGTTTTGTCTCCGATTTTCCTAGAAATAATTTTTTCTGATAGATTCGAGGACGCTGAGTCCAGAAATGAAAAGCGTTAAGGGGGCTGACGGATATTTGTGGAGATAGAGCCCTTCAAACTTGCAAAAAACGTGATTATTTCGATGTTCTTAGGGCTCCATCTCCACAAATATTCGTCAGCCTCCCTAAACACTTTTGTTTTCTGGACTCAGCGTTGCCAAATCTATCAGAAAAAATTATTTTTAGGAGAATCGGTGACAAAAAATTTTGAATAAGAAAAATTATGCAAAAAAATTATGCTAAACCCCATTTTTAACATTTCTACATTACAGTTCTGCCGTTAAAAAAGCGTAAAAACACTGTTATCGGGAAAATTGAGAAAAAACCATATTAGATAAAATTTGGTGATTAGATCCATGCGAGCTAAATTGCCCACAACTCACCAGCTTGCTTATACGAACATCTTAGGCTTAGGCTTAGAAAGTGTATTCACATTGGTGCCAGCTGATGGTCTAAGCCTGAGACAATTGGGGCGAAAATTGCGGAGCGAGCCGAAGCGAGCGGAGCAATTTTTGCCCCAATTGTGCTCTTAGGCTTAGACCATCAGCTGGCACCAATTTGATATGCACGGCAAGTCTAAAATAATACCCGTGATGAATCGATTACACCCTACTTCGGCTTTGTTAACGTCAGAACTGTAATGTAGAAATTAAAAATTGGGTTTAGCATAATTTTTTTTTGCATAATTTTTTTTTCAAAAATTTTTTGTCACCGATTCTCCTAAAAACAATTTTTTCTGATAGATTCGAGGACGCTGAGTCCAGAAAAACAAACCGTGGCGGTTGACGAATATTCGTGGAGATAGAGCCCTTAGAACATTGAAATAAACACGTTTTTTGCAAGTTTGAAGGGCTCTATCACCACAAATATTCGTCAGCCCTCAAACGCTTTTCATTTCTGGACTCAGCGTACTCGAATCTATCAGAAAAAGTAGTTTTAGGAGAATCGGAGACAAAACCATATTAGAAAAAAATTCCGAATCTTCAAATACTTAGGTCGATAACATGCTTGTTTAGGTCGAGAAGAGGCTAATTAAAGAAACCCATAGCTTTTGTAATATTGATCATAGACGAATGAAAATTTTTTCCGCGCTTTCTATCAACATGTTCTGAGTATTGAGCAAAAAATCCGCTCTTCTGAAGTTTATTTGTTAGTATTCAGAAAGTACCATATTCTTAAGTTACTCCGAAAAAAAAATTTAATCAATTCGGCGAGAAGCGCCGAAAAATTTTTGTAGTTTCACTTCTCTAAAACACATTTTTGCATTAAAAAACTAACTGAATCCGTGCAGAAGATAAGGATTTTCAATCGCAGTAAAGTTCTAGATCAAATTTTCGATAAAAATGCTGCAGTTGACGCGGCGCGGCTCAAATATTAATAACAAAAAAAATAAATCAATTCGGCGTGAAGCGCCGAAAAATTTTTGTAGTTTTACTTCTCTAAAACGCATTTTTGCATTACAAAAACTAACCGAATCTGTGCAGAAGATAAGGATTCTCAATCGTAGTGAAGTTCTAGACCAGATTGTCGATAAAAATGCTGCAATTGGCGCGGCTTAAGGATTACTGATAAGTAAGAATTTAATCAATTCGGCGCGAAGTGCCGAAAAATTTTTGAAGTTTTATTTCTCTAAAACGCAATTTTAACATTACAAAAAGTTTCCACAAATGCCAACCAAGCCCAAAATTTTTTCCATTTGCCAAAATTTTGGTTGACAAATAGACCAAAAAGTGGAAAAAAACGGTGTTTGCAAACGTCTATGAAACTGATAAAAACAATTAGACGGTGTGCTAAGCTATGTATTTCTGCACTTCGTGATATTAAGTGAATAAATAAATGAATGAATGAATGATTTACTACGGAAGCACGAAACTTATTTGGATATAGTTTTAACTTAACACTTAGGTCTTAACTATGAACGAAATTAAGTCTCAATGTGAAACAACTAACTAACTACAGTAAGTACAGTAAGGAGGTTAATGTATGATAATCATTATAACTTGCTCTTCAAGTTTTGAAAATTCTCCTGAATTCTCCTAGATTTTCAGGATTCTCCTGAATTCTCCTGACATTTTAAAATTCTCCTGCATTCTCCTGCATGTTTACAACTTCTCCTGGAATTTCTCCTGAAAAGCCCATTCTCCTGCTCCTGCTCCTGAAAATTTTAGATTCTCCTGAATTCAGGAGAATTCTCCTGCACCTGGCAACCCTGAGCAACACTGAGATGCTTGCGTGAGATAGCAATTTCCACAGTAAAGTTAAGAATGCCTTATTAAGAGAACAAGATAAACCTATCTATTTTATTCTTTCCTCATGCATAATAAGACAACTAAAACATTATCTTCAGTTTCCACCACAGAATAGCGTTGACACAGTAAGTAAAAAAAAATAAAGAGTTAAAGTTGTTTGTCAAAGGCTTACAGATAAAAGAAAGTATTTGGAATAAATAGATTTATCTCAATTTATTCGTGGACAAGCCGAGTCTAGATTAGGATTAATCTAGGGTCACCTTGACAGCTCTGAATCCCAGAACTTTCAAAAGTGAACCGATAACCTGAGAAATGAAACTGAATGATTTTTAAGCTTCTTTTCCGACTAGCTGTGGAAAGTTAAGTTTGATAGGTAGTTTTTAATTCATGAGAGTCTACGAACTTTCAAAAGTGAACCTATGACCTGAGAAATGAAACTGAATGATTTTTAAGCTTCTTTTCCGACTAGCTGCTGTTACGGTCGCGCCTCTTGTTACGGTCGTGGTTTAGGTGTGGGGGGCTGAGTTGCGGTCGGGGACTTCAGCTAGTTCGGAGGTCTTAAGGTTAAGACTTATGTGGTAAGTACCGAGAGTATTCCAACACACGTTTTATTAATCACAAAAACACGAATAGAAGACTAACTCAAAACCGACTCAAAAACCAATCGAACCAAAGACCAAAGACGAACCTAGGACCGAACCAATAAATGAACAAAACGCGCGACTTAAATACTTGATGGGCTACGTGCCATCAGGCAACAAACGAAAGAGCTAAATTAGGCAAGAAACGAAATTCACTCAGATCGCTTTCGTCGATCCCTCACGTATTTCGCTTTTTGCCTCGCTTCTTCGACGGCTGCCTCGAGTCACGTATTTCGTCTTCCGCCATCAAATGCATGTCAGCCCTAACTGCGCAATTCATTAATGTTCGACGCTTGCGCAGCTATCGGCGTCATCACTGTCGTCAGTCCCTTGGCCGTCCTGACATTCCTCTTCTTCAAATTGGACGCCCTCGTCCAAATCTTCGTCCGATGGGATTGGCGAATCCACCTCATCTGCTCTTGGCTCCCATCCACTTAAAGAACCAAAGGAGCCCGGCACAAAACCTCGCAAACGTAGATCTGGCTCCTTCCATGCACTCTGGTGACCAAATGAGCCTGGTGGGCCGAATGCCGAGTTTGTACCACCTGGCACTATGACTGGGCCCTTCTTTTTGCTATTACGAGGTGGACTGTCATCTTTTTCAGTTTCGGCATACTCGGTACTATCATGGGGCGGTTCGTCGCATTCCTCTTCTTCATTTGGGGCGTCCTCGTCCCAATTCTGAAGTTTCCAATGTGGGTACAGGAGGACCCCTGGCACGCAAATTGTAATCATGCGTCTGTTTGGGTGGCTCTTCCACTTTTCCATGGTATGGTATTGTGCGGTTAATATGGATCTTTTCTGTCACATACGGTCTAGCGACTGACTGTATGGTGACGTTTGGTAGATTGATACTTGTGATCCTATACGGGCCATCATAGACCGGCATCAGCTTCTTTGTAAGACCTTGTTTGATGGTGTGTTTGTCCTTCAGGACTAGGTCAAAGAGCTTATAGTCGTGGGTGAACAGTTTTTTGTCATACTGGTTTATGTATCTCGTTTGAGCCAGTTTAATACGTTCAGGAATTGTATGGAGAGCTTGGGCGAAATGTTGCTGCATACGTCGCTCATAGCTATCCAGATCGTATTCTAGAACAGCGTTGGGTGTGTGCAAGATTGCATCAATTGGTAGTGTCGGTAGACGTCCATACACGAGTTGAAAGGGGCTATGCCCTGTCGACTCATTCACATGTATGTTGGTAGCGAATACTGCATAGGGGAGATGTTCATCCCAATCTCGCTGGCGATCATCTACAAACATTCGAATTCGGGTGATCAGTGTCTGATTTGCCCGTTCTACTTCACCATTAGCCATTGGGTGATAGGCTGTTGTATGTGCTTGGGTAACGCCTAAAATTTTGGTCACCTCCTTCATGAGATTTGAGGTGAAGTCTGACCCTTGGTCTGACTGTAAAATGTGTGGTGTTCCATGACGACAGATAATGTTGTTGACAAACAATCGCGCAATTGTCCTTGATGTGATGTTGCATGTGGGAAACGCTTCCACATATTTTGTAAAGTAGTCTATGAAGACTACAATAAAGCGGTGTCCACATGGTGTCATGGGTAGGGGTCCCATGCAATCTACGGCAATTCTGTAGAAGGGCGCAACTATCTGAATTGGTTGGAGATTTGCCACAACTTTACGTCGAGTGGGCTTGTTCTTTTGACAGGCATCACAGGTTTTACAATAGGTTGTAATGTCCTGGGCCATGCCTTTCCAATAATATTTTCGGGCAACCAATTCTGTGGTTTTTCTTGCTCCGAAGTGTCCTCCAAACCAAGTATTATGCATTGATTCGATGATAAAAGTCCTAAGGGATTGCGGCACCACAATTTTGTAATCAGTGTTGCCAGTTTGGGCAAAGTGGTTTTTATTGATATACAATATTTTCCCTATGTAGGTATATTCTTGTGGTAGTTTATTTTCAGTCATATGACGCTTGATAATTTTTTGTAACTCTGGGTCATTTCTAGTGGCTATTTGAAGGTAGCCAAGTGGAGTTTTATCGACTGGATTTTCACCAATGGCACACATAGTGGGCCAGGCCTCGTCACTTTCAATATCAAACTGAGGCACATTATCAGCTGTGTTGGGTCTAGGTAGACGTGATAAAGCATCTGCATTTGCATTTTGTGTACCTTTCCTTGGCACAATGGTCAGTTTACAATCGGCAACAGCTAAACCCCATCTAGCAATACGTGCTGAAGGATTTGGCTTTTCAAGAACTGCTTTTACAGCTGTATGGTCCGTATGTACTATGACTTCTTGGTCATACAAGTACGGTCGAAAGTACTTGATATATTCAACTACAGCTAGAGTTTCCAGCTCAGTGATTGGATAATTTTTTTCAGCTGATCGGAGTGAGCGACTAGCATAACAAATCGGGTGCTCAACTTGATTTCCATCAAGCTGGCTCAATACTGCACCTATGCCATTGATTGAGGCATCAGTTTGCAGGATGAATGGTTGGTCGAAGTCTGGGTGTTTTAAAATTGGTGGTTGAATGAGCTGTGTTTTTAGCATCTGAAATGCTTGTTCACAGTCTGCTGTCCACTCAAATTTTGTGTGCTTCTTCAGCAATGCTGTTAAAGGGTTTGCGATTTTTGCGCAATTTTTAATAAAGCGTCGATAGTAGGAAATGAGGCCTAAGAATGCTTTAACCTCTTTTGTATTAGTTGGTTGTGGCATTTGCTGTATAGCTGCAAATTTGGAATCATCTGGAAGTATTCCTTTGTGGGAGATATTATATCCCAAATATTTGATTTCTGTTTGGCTGAATTTACATTTTTCTAAGCGTAGCTTAAGTCCAGCATTATCCAAACGGTATAGTATTTCTTCCAGATTTTTAAGCATTTCACGGTGCGTTTTGCCAAAAACGAGTATATCGTCAAGGTATACGAGACAGTTGTTCCATTTAAGCCCTGTTAGCACGATGTCCATAAGACGTTGAAATGTGCTTGGTGCATTTGAAAGACCAAATGGCATGTATTTGAATTCGAATAAGCCTACGGGGCTGTTAAATGCTGTCTTCTCCTGATCGTCAGGAGCGATCGGGATTGACCAATAGGCATTTGCCTGGTCAAGGGTCGTGAAATACTGCATATTGTTTAGTGTGTCAAGGATGCAGTCGATTCGTGGGAGTGGATAAACATCTCGTTTTGTGACTTGGTTCAAAGCCCGAAAGTCAATACAGAGACGTAAGCCTCCGTCTTTTTTCTTCACTAATACTGCATTTGTTGCCCAAGGCGAAAAACTTGGTTGGATAATCCCCTGCGCTTCAAGTTTTTGCACTTCTTGGGTGATTATCTGTTTTTCGGCTGGTGAAGTACGGTATGGTGGTCGATGAATGGGTATGTGCCCATCAGTAATGATGGAATGTTGTATGACCCGTGTACGTCCGGAGTCTGCGCTGTGTTCAGCGTACAAGTGTGAGAATTGATATAATAATTGAAGGAGTTCGTTCCGATCCTCTTGTGGGAGTTCGGGTGGGATCAGGGCAGTTTTCTTTACCCATTCATTAGCATATCTCCAACTATTGCGCATTTTAGATCCATGGCGGAGCTGTGAGGTTACATCATTGGGTGTACCGTCAGTAAGTGTATACACCGTCGCTGCCATGGGTTCATCAATGTGATTGCATATGGTACCGATGCGCATGCCTTTATATAATTTAATGCCGAATTTCTGAGGGTTCAGGAGTTGCACCGTTATGCATCCATCTTTTACCAAAGAAAGACACGCTGCAAAATAGATATGATGTAGCTCGGCCAATTTTGGGCAGGGTTCGAATTGGACATTGGTTGAATTACAGTATTTGGGAGATATAGGTATTGTAAATACTGTAGCTGTTCGCGGGCCAAACTCAATTGTTGAGTCCATGAAGATTGCTCCTCGTTGTGCTGGAGAAATGTATTGTATTCCTGAGCATGGTACTGATTTCATTTTTGAGGCGAATATATCTGCACTCATTATTTATTTCGTAAGCTTTGAAACGAAATAGGAAATTAGTAGCCCAAAATGAAAGTTTTCACATTTGTGGTGGGGTATACATGAACCAAAATAGTCTCATTGACATCACCTACGTGTATGTCAAGATAACATTGGCCAATTAACTCAATAGCTTGGCCATTGGCCGCTATTGGCGTAGTGTAAGTTGGCTCGATTTTTAGTTCGCTGATTTGGTCAGCTATGCATGATGATATTAAGGAGTAAGTAGCTCCAGTATCAATCATAGCTGTTGCCCATATTTGATTCTGTATAAGGACATCAATATATGGTGACCTTTTGGTCTGGGGATTTTGTGTAATTGTCATTACAGTAGTTTGTTGCTCTTGTGTAAGAGGAGTTCGCTGTGCTTGATTTTCCTGTTTTGTCATACCTACTAAATTCAGTAAGGCTGTTCCCAGAGAATGGGATTGTATACTGGGTGTACGTGCACGCATAATATGTGATCTGCGCGGCGGTCGTCTGGGTTGAATGAGTGGTGATGGTGTTTGTGGGCGATAAGTTCGCCTAGTTCGCCGATGGTTTAAATAGCACATTAAAATGAAATATGCTAGATAACCAGAACCAGCGATCAGCGCTACAATTATAATTGCATTAAGTAGTAGCTGTACTGGACCCTGCAAAATATTTGTCAGGCCAGAATTTATATTATTACCTGTGTGTGAGGTAATTCGCTCGAGAACATTTTCTGCTCCTTCGAGTGTGCTCTTAATGGCTGCTCCTGCGCCAGTTAAGCTATCATGCACAAGATTTGGTTGTAAAGATATGTCTGCTGTGTAGCGGACTAAATTAGCTAAAGTTTGCTCTATTTGCTGCGTTTTTGCCACATAATGAGCTAACGCTGCTGGGGCATATGGCTGGTCTGATAGTCTATCGTGGTAAATCTGGGGGTTGTAAAGTCCACGAAACTATCATTTCCACTCCATAGCATGCTAACATGAAATTGGTTTACATGGGTTGGTCCCGAAAGGCTGAACCATTTACCTTGATCTTTATAGATTGGTAATGTACGATGGTTGCAGTCTACTTTTGGTGAAAAAGTTGTGAGCTCTTGGGAACCAGGAAGTACATAATAAATCTGGTCGTTTACAATGACCGGTAAATTTTTGTAACAAGTATTATTGACCTTTAGGTCCCAATAGATTTTATGCGGTTTGACTTTGTTACATTTCCAAACTGTTAGTGCTTCCCCTGTAAACTCAGCGGTTATATCAGTACGTTGGAGCAATGCTCTGGCGCCCATCGTGGCGTCAAAGCTTAAAAGTTGCCAGACAATGTCTAGTGTGTTTTGAGACATATGGCACATTTTTAGCCATAATTTTTTGAATTTATGCTGTTCGAGTTCGAGCAATTTGGATTCTAAATAGTCCAATTTTGCATCGACAGGATCAGCGTTAATTATTATGGCTGCATCCTTAGAAGGTGCAGTGATTGGTGATGTAAAGTTAAAAGGGTTCGGTTTACCCGGAGCTAGTTGTATAACTAAGCCTTGCCTTGTTAGCCATCCTCGCTTTATGTGTTTACACAGTTTAAAGCTGGTTCGCAAGGTTAAAGAGGCTTGTAAGTCCTCAATTACTACGTAAGGGTGGGAATATTTGGCTTTATAGGTACCTTTCAAAATAACGGGGCAGTCCATGTCCCTCTGGTTCGTTTCCCAATTAATGGTTTGGTTATTTCGGGTGCACGTCCCCATATCGTACGTACAGTTTCCTACATCTCCGAGGTCAGAAGTTAATACTTTACCATCAAATGTGGCTACTGTACCCTCTTCGAGAATAGTGTTAGCTACTGTAGTACATGAGTCGTGACAACAGTACGTATAATCCACTTTTAAAGTGTTGTTTGTGGACCAAAAACCATTAGGGAGTTTGAAAAGTTTACGCTCATTGTGCGTTTTTGAGTGAAAAATACCTTCGCAAACTTTATGATGTAAAGGTTCAATTTGCATGGTATCTCGCACTATACCTTTTGAGCCAAAAAATCCCATATTCGTGCACACAGTTCGTGTTCGGGTATAGCATTTATATGCTAATTCCATGGTGGGAGTACTTTTTGGAGTGTAGACTGTTGCATCAAAAGTTTGAGCCGATTTTTGGCTTTTAACAACAAATTTACAGTCTAGGGATCTGGGGATATCCAGAGCTGTCCCACTACTGCTTTTGCCACACATTAAATATTCTGTGTCTCTTTTATTATCAAATAAATCGTCATTTTTATTGGCAGCAACGCAAGATAAACCAAATACGCAAGAGAAAATTAATATGACGTAACTTGGTATCTGCTTGCTGCCTCCGCGCATTCGCCTATTCATTTCTCCGCCGCTTTTGCTTGCGGGCCTGCTGTGTGTACCCTTAAATGCGCAGGTTATAGCTAGAATCAATACGCTAGTAAAAGATAGAAAAACTAGCTTACTAATGCGCCGAATCTCTCGGTTCGCATTATCGATCTGCTGTTGCAGACCGGTTTTCTCTGTACGGCCCGAAGCGCGGAGCAACTTTTGCTTCCAGCCAGGCCGATGTCGAGAACTCGGCTTTCCTCGCTGAGCCGAGTTTCTTGCTCGTACTCTGCGTCACAACGCTGGCGATAACGTTTTCGCTGCTGGCGTTGCGCGTCGCGTTGCTGCCTGCATGCAATGCTTTCGCTCGAATCAGGGAAGCTGGCGAGTTTGAAACGGGACTCGCCGGCATCCAGAACATGGGCAGGCGATTCTGACACCTCTCGGGTCATCATCTGCCCTTCTGATTCGAGCTCAGTTGATCGCAATGCGGCAGCAAGATCATCTTCTGGCTCCAGGTCGAAAAAACCGGGATTCTGGGAATCCGGCATGGAGCCTCTGCTGGTGCCGCGCCTGGTTGGCATCTGGCTGCTCTGACGACTGTGTGAGCTCGGGCTGCGGCTCGCTGATGGCCTCCTGCGGTGGTGGGGGTTGAGCCGCCACCATCTGAGTCAGCACACCTGCTTGCAGCTCCATGGAGGGTTCTTCAACAGGGTTTTCCTCATTACCTCATCCATGAGCTGAGCAAATGTGATTGGCTCAGCGTCCATTTCTGTCGTCAGGCTTTCCACGGCGGGCACCGGTGGGGTTGGTGCCATGGGCTTGCACTCGCACTTGCCGCACCAACACTCTGTAATAGAAGAGGAAAATTCAGTTTTGGTGTTCAATTGACAAAGATTTTTCGGTGCTTTTGAATTAATTTTGTCAATTTCTATCGATTCAATCTTTTCGAGATCGATCTGAGTTGTTTCTGATCGAAATTTTTCGATATCTGATTTGAAATTTTCAGAATCGTGTTGAATAGTTATTAATCGAAATTTTCCGATTTCAGATTCGATATTTTCCGAATCGTTTTGAATAGTTTTTAATCGATATTTTCCCATGTCAGATTCAATATTTATGTATTTTCCACTTGTATTAATATGTATCGGAAAATTTTCCGGTGGGTCATTGCCCGAAAACATTTGTGGGACCATGTTGGTCATGATGCCGTAATTACAGTCATCATTATCGATATTTTCTAGGGGGTCGTGAGAAATCAAATTATTTGTTGGTTGATGGTAAAATGGGCGATTTTGTAATCGATTTTGCGACAACAATGGGCGTCTCCCCTGGGGGGTAGATTGCTGCCTCATTTGAGTGTCAGATGGTATTTGTGACTCACTTATAAAGCGCGGCTTAGGGCGCTGCTCCACCGGCGATATTCTGTTGCCGTTGTGGCGCCGAATTGGCCGACTGACATGCTGCGGCTGCTGGCCGTGAATATGCCAGCATGTAGCCGTCGTGTGGCTTCGATTAGTGCCACACCTCTCGCACCACTGGCGTCGTTCGGCGGTTGCCGGCCGAAATGGCGGACAATAGACGCCTGACGCCCATTTCCTCGCTCCTGGCGGGCCAAACGCCGCGCCATCTCCCTCATTTGGGCTTCCATCAACTCCATGCGTTCCATTTTTTCTGAATTAGTGAATATATTTTCAGATACGACATGGTTTAAATTGTCACGTAATACTTGCGACTCTACAAAATGAGCACATTTAAGAACTTCGTTTAAGGAGTTTTATTCTCTATATTTAATTTTGTCCCTTATGTGAGGGAGTAGACCCCTGAGAAAAATCGGTTTTAATATATTTTCTCTCGAATCTTCATCCAAAGTAGGATAAGCAACTCGTGCAAATTTTCTGAGTTCTTCAACATATTCGTTTACAGACTCTGAATTTTTCTGTTTTTTATCATAGATTAACTGCTGATATACGTCACTATCGCGTCCATCAGGAAAAACAGTTTTTAGATGTTGTATATATTCTGCATATGTGGTGGGCTTGGGTCGCTTATTTTGAATTTGCTTAAAAGCTGCTTTTGCTGCTCCACCTAAATTCGTTTCGAGATAATTTATGCGAAATTCATCATCTTGAGGGTTAATACCCTGTAAAAGCATAAATTTCGAAAATTCTTCTTCCCATTCTGTAAAATTATCGCCAAAATTTCCAGAATATATGGATGGAGGGCGTAAATTAAACAGATGGGTGGGACCTCGAGGTGTCCGAGTCGGTGGGTTGGTGGGTGTGATCGTATTTTGCAACCCCTGCTCTATCGTGTCTAGTTTATCATGTAGAGGTGAAAGAAGCGATTTTAATGCGTTCTTTACAGTGGAATCGATTACTGAAGCTGCAGTTTGCGATGTCATTTTATCGATTACTGCTTGACGAGTGTTTTTCGCTGGGGTATCCGAATTATGATCAGGATCCAGAGTGATATTATGAAACACTTAGTTTATTCGATTAAAATAATTCGATATTTACCGTATTTTATTCACGGATTTTACCAATAAAAGGTATTTGCTTAGTTTAGCAATGAAATTGAAATTAAATCAGCTCTTAATATGAATATTAACCTTTGTTAATTTTTTTGGGGATAATTTTCCCTTTATATAATAAGCCTTTGCTTAATTTTAAGAATGAGGGGAGATTTTCCCTCGATAAGCCTTTGCTTAATTGGGAACCTTTGTTCCTTTTATTACTGAGTCTACGCTCTAGTAAAATTAGCAGACCTTTGTCTGAGAATTAATTGGGAACCTTTGTTCCTTCGATTACTGAGTCTATGCTCTAGTAAAATTAGCAGACCTTTGTCTGTGAAATATTACCCTCTGTAGACCTTTGTCTGGGGGATTTTGTGGCCTTTGCCTAAAATATGGGTCGTCACCCAGAGAAAAAATGAATTTTTTTCGAAAATTAGTCGATTTTTTCGACTTTTCAGACCTTTGTCTGTTTTTCGTTTCCTTTGAAACGTTTTATGTCGATTTTTCGACTTTTTAGACCTTTGTCTAATTTGGTTTTTGGGTCTGTGCCCGAAAAGAGCTGAAAATTTCAAAATTTGTCGATTTTTCGACTTTCCAGACCTTTGTCTGTTTTTCGTTTCCTTTGAAACGTTTCAGAAGCGGATGTATGGGGAATTTCCCTCACACCCTGTCAGTAAATGAACACACAAATAAACTAAGTCAAAACACTCGGTTTTCCTTACCTTGGCTTAACCACTGTCGATGTCTCGCCACTTGTTACGGTCGCGCCTCTTGTTACGGCCGTGGTTTAGGTGTGGGGGGCTGAGTTGCGGTCGGGGACTTCAGCTAGTTCGGAGGTCTTAAGGTTAAGACTTATGTGGTAAGTACCGAGAGTATTCCAACACACGTTTTATTAATCACAAAAACACGAATAGAAGACTAACTCAAAACCGACTCAAAAAGCCAACCGAACCAAAGACCAATGACGAACCAAGGACCGAACCTCAACTAAAGACGAACGAAGCCCCTAATGAACAAAACGCGCGACTTAAATACTTGATGGGCTACGTGCCATCAGGCAACAGACGAAAGAGCTAAATTAGGCAAGAAACGAAATTCACTCAGATCGCTTTCGTCGATCCCTCACGTATTTCGCTTTTGCCTCGCTTCTTCGACGGCTGCCTCGAGTCACGTATTTAAGTTTGATAGGTAGTTTTTAATTCATGAGAGTCTACGTTTGATATTTGGAATAAATAGTTTTATCTCAATTTATTTGTGGACAAGCCGAGTCTCAGATTAGGATTAATCTAGGGTCACCTTGACAGCCCTGAATCCCAGAACTTTCAAAAGTGAACCGATAACCTAAGAAATTGAATGAAACTGAATGATTTTTAAGCTTCTTTCCGACTAGCTGCGGAAACTTAAGTTTGATAGGTAGTTTTTAATCGATGAGTGTCTACGTTTGATATTTGGAATAAATAGTTTTATCCCAATTTATTCGTGGACAAGCCGAGTCTAGATTAGGATTAATCTAGGGTCACCTTGACAGCCCTGAATCCTCAGAACTTTCAAAAGTGAACCGATAACCTAAAACGTCATCCAGAATGCATCGTCAAAATCCAATATTGAGTCAGAATAGGATTTTTCACTGTTTTTCGCTTGTTTCCGAGCATTTGCGACATCAAATGACAATTAATATCTAGAAAAATCTCGTTTGGTGCGACTCTGGCCAAATCGAGCCATTTCTTGAGAAGTAGAATATCACTATAAATTTTGAGTTCGAATATTTCCTTATTACTTACAACATTGTTCTGACAAATTTTTCGTCAGAAACTACTGTTTTGTTTTTTGTTGTTGATTTAGGACTATTTCATTTTGAATTTTCGGGTTCCCGTCGATGGAAACTTCATTTTGCAGAGAACCATTCCATATAACTCTTATATTTGCGTAAATAGACGCCAATTTTACACTTCAAGAAAGTAGCAAATTGAGAACTGATAAAATTTTTTGGTGTAGGTTAACCAAATTCAATAAGGCGGCTGCTTTATTGACAAAAATTATATGAAAGCGTCGATTGACGTGCTCAATTACTGCGCAACATTACATATTACACAAAAACTCAGGAAAAAAACACTTTTAAAATTAGGTGATGTAGTTTTTCACTTATTCCGTCAAATTCTGTTCTATTTGTATAGGTACTCAGATAAACAAAATTTTCTGCTCTTTATTGCATACTTGTGTGGAACTTTTAACACGTTCAGTGTGCACTATATGGTATGAAAATTTCCACACGTTCAGTATATATTTATCGGTGTGAAAATTTTCACAAGTTTAGTGTATATTGACTTATGTGGGAATTCCCACACATTCAGTGTATACTTATTGTGTGGAAATTTCCACATGTCCAATGTATACTGAGTTGTGTGGGAATTCCCACACGTCCACTGTATTCTTATTGTGTGGAAATTTTCACACGTTAAATGTAACTGAGTTGTGTGGGAATTCCCACACGTTCAGTGAATAGTTCATTAGTGTTATAATTTTCACATGTTCAATGTATACTGAGTTGTATGGAAATTCCCACCCGTTCACCTGATACTAAGTTGTGTGGAAATTGACACACGTTTAATGTACAGTGAGCTGTGTCAAAATTCTCACATATTCAATGTATACTTAGCTGTGTGGAAACTTTCACACGTTCAATGTATACTGAGTTGTGTGGGAATTCCTCACACGTATAGTGTATAATAAGTTGTGTGAAAATTTTCACACGTTTAGTTTATGCTAAGTTGTGTGGAAATTCCCACACATTTAATGTACATTGAGCTGTGTCTAAATTTCCACATATTCAATGTAGTCTTTAGTTGTGTAGAAATTTCCACACATTCAAAGCTTGACCCTCACATGCATGTCTGATCTGATCATGTCTGACCCTTAGAATAGAAAAATAGAGAATGTTTTGGGGAGAATAAAGCAAAGCGAATGCCAAAAAACGGATGAAAATTGAAAATTTTCTTCTAAAGTGCTTCAAATTGACCAGAAAGTGTGTAAAAAGGAAGCTTTAACGCTGTTTGGGGCACTGATACAAGTTCTTGAGGTCATTTTGGCATAAAAGCTCAGTTTTTGACCCCTTCCTGGACAGGCCGCCCCCAGATCGGCCATGCTGTGCACCTATGGTCATGCAACATACGTGGGCAGCAAGAAAATTCTGGGGGGCGGGGTACATTTTTGAAGGTCAAAAAATGGCCTTAAAAATGGTGGTATGGCGAAAAAAAAATTTTCGACGTTTCTCATCGAGCACTATTCATTGGCATCAAAAAATTGCGAAAAAACGAAAAAAATTTTCAAAAATTGAATTCTGGGGGGCGGGGGTATTTTGATTTCTGGGGGGGGGTATTTTGGTTTCTGCGGGGTTGCATAACCCAAACATCCCACGCCCAGGTGTGGTCTCATGACTCATGAGCATAAATGGCATAGTATGACCACGGGGAGGACACAGCCGGTCTGGGCGGCAAAACTTTTAGTTTTTCTGCAAAATGACCTCAAAACTGGTATACGCACTAGTATAGCGTTTAAAACTAACCTCTTCTTACACAGTTTCTGGTCACTTTCAAGTCCTTTTTACAAAAAGTTTTAGCTTTTATCTCATTTTTTTTACCTTTTGTATTGCGTCATTTTCCCCCAAAAAAAATTCCCCTTCATTCCTTACTGTGGTCTTGAAGATCCTCAAATAACCATGCGCATGTCTGCTCTAAGAAACCAAAATATCCCTCGCAGATTACTGTAGACCCCAGAATTAAAGTTTTGATGCTGGTTTTGGTCAGCGTTCACCCCATCAGACCCTAAAAATTTGGTCGCTGCCCATGAACATGTGGTCCCGCCTATGCTCGTTAAACTTAAACGTGAATTATTGAAAAATCTTGCTTAAGATATGAAACAAATCGGAAAATGTTGAAATCTTGTTTCATTCTGACCAAACAAGAATACCCGAAAGATGCATCAAAATGTAGCCATAAAATTTTAAGGGCATTGTCAAGCTAGTTTATGGGATCTACATTAACCATCGGAACCAGGCCTGGTATCCAGTTTTCTTTTGAAATGCTGGCCGTCAACTTCCTTTATTCAGGCGAAGTAAGATCTCAAAAAAACGCTAGCACACTAGTAATAAATCGAATAAAAATTCTCGCTACTTTCCACAGACATGGAATTCATGAATCAGACTGAACTCCAGAATGAGGACTCGACTTTAGGATTGCCCCTGACCCTCAGTTTAAAAATTTTAAGGCTTCTGCGTAAAACTTGTAGCTTATTTGGACATTAAAATTTCGAGTAAAAATCACAACAGAAACTTAAGCGTATGACTAGTACACATGGGCAGCAGCCATATTATGGCGAGTCTGTATTGTGTAAAATTGACAAAAATTCCACAATAACATTTAAAAAATTTAATTCTGGGATATATCGACTTTGGGGATTCTCCGCGGATGGCGCTAGAAGACTCATTACATGCCTGTGTGTGGTTACCAGTCCCAGCAACCATGTGACAGCTCAAAATTGAGGGGGGGGTTCCGGCTCGGTAATTTTTAAGGGGGAAGGGTAAGTGAACTCCAATTTTTAGCCAAAAACGCCTGAAAACGACCAAAACATTCATTTTTTCGCAAATCGGAGGGGGTTAATAATTTTCTGGCTTTCAAAAGTGTACGCTGGGAGTCATTGCGAGGACCCTAAAAACACTAAATTTATTTACAATTGTGGCTTAGAAATGTGATACAGTTTTGCCGCATTATAATGTGATAGATAATGGAAAACCCGCTATATAGTAAAATATAACTTCTGCTCTTCTAGTTTAGGACACTTGCAATCACTTTGAATTTTTTCAAAATGCACACAAATAATTGAAACAGACTACAGTTATCTAATTAAATAATTTGTATATATACAAAGCAATTCTGATAAATTTCATTTTAGATAGGCTTTATAGCAAGCTTCATCGCCATCAACATACATAAAAGTGATGCGTTACTTGAGAGTTTCCAAGAAAATTCAAGTATCCAATATTTTCGCATGAAAGACTTTGGATGCACGTGGAAAATATGGAGTCTAGATCCCCAGAAATGGATTTTGAGCAAAATTTCTTGGAAAAGACAGCTAAATGGAGGTCAAAAAGAGGATAAAAAATTCCAAAAGTTTTCTTGCTTGAATTTGACCAAAAACTGTAGATCGACATAGTTCTAATCGTTATTTTAGAATTCCAATTTTTTGACGTAATTTTACCCCCAAGCTCGATCACACTGTGCCTCAATGATCATAAGCATCGGAGCCGAAGAAAATGTATTTTTGAGCCAAAAAAATATACAAAAAAATCGGTTCTGTTCAGCCCTGCATGCACTATAACGTAATCTAGTATATAATAGAAAGTCATCAAAATGATAAAGAAGATAAAAAAATAAATAAATAAATAAAAGGTAAATAAATGAGGCAAGCTGCTAGTACCTATAAGAGAAACAAAAGACGACGAGAAATAGTACACATGTACATAAAAAAGTACATAAAATTATATTTTGGTAAAGTATGGGTTTTTACAAGTCGCAAGAGTCTACTTGAAAGCAGAAGAAGTAAGCGGGAGTGTGTACAGGGGAAAAAACACAACAAATCATATAAACAGGAGAGGTCATCAGAGAGGAACTAGGTTGCTACACTTTCGTGCCTTTAATCCTCTGACTGTTACCGCAACCTAGCGGCACCAGTCTAGGCGGCTGAACTGCCTTCTCAAACGCAACAACCAACAACCAAAAAGGAAATACAAACAAAGACGCGAAAAATTTTTAGAAAATCTAGTCAATCGTGCCCTTACTTTTGGTATTTTCTGCAGGGATAACACTGCACATGACAAAAACTAGGCGAACGCGAAAAAAAGACTTAGAAAAGTTCAGTCAATGTGCCCTTACTTTTGTATTTTCAGGTTGATGCTGCACATGTAATAATATAGTTATAATAATAATAATAGTAATAGTTCTGACTTTTCATCGCTCAACTGACTTTATCTTTCTGCTGGCAAAAATTGGCCTATTTTTAGATCTGGAAGTTAAGCTAAGCATGCAGGGCCGCAAAAGTTACTTAGTTTGTAATAATCTAAAGCATAATGAGTCAAAGTACAAAGTAACGAGCTTGAACCTGAAGTATTATCAGGCACACATTTGGTGAGTTCATCATCCTTAAGCTCTTGAAATTATTAAAAACACGCACACACACACACACACATCTTAATATTCTGATGAATAACAAGCAGTATAATTGCTAATTGGATGAAAGAAATGTATAAGCCCTCCTCCTATGAACGGCCAAAAATGAGGTCTTTCGGCAATAGAGCAATACGTTTAGGTTAGATTTGTGCACATAACGTTCCTTTTCCCCGATATTTTGTGCATATTAATGTAAGTGCTGTACCTAAAAAGTAATTGAGCTCACAAGGTTACTGTAGGTTTATTTTCTTAACTCGCAAGACGTAAGAAGGACCAACGGATCAATTTGACCCCGAAAACATGTATTTAACGTATGACGTATGTAACAGATTGGTATACCTACACTAATTTTGCCTCACAAGTGAGCTGATGATGCAAGGAGCGCCTCAATTGCGCACTTTACGGATCATGTGCAAATTCAAATGAACAAAGACGCGCCAGAGGACTAGAAAAGTGTCAGCACACGTGCACTAAGACGCATAAAATATAGATTGTGACCCGCTTGACCCACCGCCCCGCTAGACTCCACCGTCCCTGCTAAACCCATCGTCCCATCAGACCCACTTTTCGTCCCGCTAGACCCGACCGGCCCCGCTAGACCCACCACGCGCAGAATGAGCGTCCGCTAAGACCGACGCATTTTGCGACGGTCCCGCTGCACACACCGTTCTCGAAGACACCACCAGAGAAGATTATGTACGCGTTATGAGCAAAAACAGAAACGCTTGCAAAGTGTATCAATTCAAGAACATATATATGTTTAGTCAAATATATAAATAATTAATTAAAAAATAATTGCATTTAATTAAGCACCTAATCAATTAGATTTAATATACGATTTTTTGAAAAATACAAAAGTTTCGTTATTATCAGCTTCACAGACTAACATAGCTGACTTCATGTAACGAGTTGAAACAAAATTAGCGCGACTGAAATTCATGGTGGCTCGATCTCGAAATCAAAATTTCTATATAGTCTTTGAAGCGATGAAATAAACTGAGCACATGGACATTAGCTCTCCTTAAATCCTATTTTTAAAAACAGGCTCGGATTTATTGACAATGACCTAATCAAAATTTTCGATTTTTTAGTGAGAATTTGCAACATCCGTTCGGCCCGATTATTGTTGAGCCGTCTTAATGAAATGACTACATGCTTTTCACCATTTTCATAGGTGCATATCTGTACTGTTATCGGAATGCAGTGTCAACGCTTCAATCTGTGTGCCTACTTAGTATGCGGAAATTCCCTGATTCGGAGGATACAAAGAGTACAATACCATTACGATAAAAAGAAAAAATGCAGAACTTGAAATGTGTTTGACAAGAGTGTATCCCTTGACATGAAAAATAAAAAATCTATTCTTAAAAAATAATCGGCCATGGCTGGTTACTTACCATTAAGCCACACACATGCACGCACGCACGCACATGATCTTTCTTTGCAGTGTTATAATTTGTAATGTACATAATATCATGCAATAATATACAAAATTTATTAATTTAATAATTAAATTTAATTGATTAGGTACTTAATTAAATGTAATCATTTTTTAATTAGTTATTTATGTATTTGACTAAACATATATACTTGAATGTATACACTTTGCAAACGTTTCTGTTTTTGCTTATAAGCATACATAATTTTCTTCGCTGGCGGGTCTTCTCGAGACAGAGGGTCTAGCGGGACGGTCGCAAAACGGTGGGTCTAGCGGGACACCTCACTAAGGCACGTAGTGGGTCTAGCGAGACTTCCGGTGGGTCTGGCGTGGACAAAAAAGTGGGCCGAAGGGGACGCTGGGTCTAGCGGGACGGTGGGTCAAGCGACGGTGGGTCTAGCGAGACGGGACCTAAAATATATGGTGTATTTATCTACCTACCGCGCTTCAATAGCAGATATACAAATTTTTCATGTTTCACGTGTTATATTAAGCGTACAGTTTGTAATATTCTTTCACCTCAGACATTGTCTTGACAAAAGGCAACGTCTGTCTTTTTGTTCATTTGGTCATTCTGGCTTGCGGCCATTAGGCGCGGATTTTAGAGTGTGGGGCGGATGGGGAGGGCGGCCGCCCCCAGTCGTCAAAAAATATTGGGGCGTAATAGAGAATAATGCATATTTTTTGATGGATTTAACCATTTTTATGACGATTTTTCGAATTTTTCCGATTATTCATTAATGACATTTATTGCGTTTCTTAGCACTCCAAAAAACTTTATTTTTATATCAGAAGAGTAGTTTATATACAGGACAAGGATTTTTTAGTAGTTCTTAAAATGATTTATCGTGTATTTTTTCAGTGATATGTGCCAATTTTTGCACCTAATTTTAAGCCTTTTTCGTAAAACTTCCGAAATTTTCTAACTTCTTCAGATCACAAATGATTCTGTCTAACTGCAAAAATTCCACTTCGGAAGCATAATGGACGGATTTTTGGACAATTTTGACACTTTTTAATGGCCAATTTGGGGGTTACCTTTCAAACTTTCTAAGGAAAAGCAAATGGATTCCCCCTTACTATTGATTTTTTAAACTATCAATAGCGTTATTTATGCAGAAGTTCTAAACATATACTAAAGTATGGTGTAAAAAGTTCTAAAAAGTTGCATGATCAAGGAAAATCTGGCGCATTTTTGGTAATTTTTTTCCATTCTTGCATCACATTCTTTGTGCTGTGTGATTGCTCTCGCAACACAAGAGACCGAATAGTTTGTACGCCAAGTCTTTTTCTCGCAATGCGATGTCTTGTGCGCTTTTATGAAGTTATTTATTTTACGTTTATTATTCATGTTTTCAGCAGAATGATTATTTGAATTTCACCAGTTAGATCCCTATTGCCTACTTCCACCTTTGGCCTTACGCGCCTGAATTCACGGCGATTCTAGTTTTTCGTTTATGGTCGATTGATCTGCGGACTCGTTAACAGGAGATTGAGGCTAAGGAGCATTCCACAATATCAGACACATGTGAGCAAAAAATGTGTCCTACATATTGTAAAACAATGTTTTCTGTACATATTATTGAAACTAAACGTTACATTTGAACAACTAAAAATTGTACGAGTATAAATATTAACTCATTTTTGGCAGCCGTAGCCAGGACGGATTCGGGGTTGGCGGAAAGAGCTGCCCTCTCCCCCACTGGCCCAAAATAGTTGCCGAGATATAGAATGAATATGCAATTTGCAATGATTTTTAGCCGTCAATGTTCGTAATTTCGAATTTTTCCGCGCTACGCGCCGTAAAATACCTTTAATGACATTTGTTTACATTCAGGGCGACCTGGAACCTTTTTTGCTATACAATTTCAAAATCAGAACAGCTATTTCAGCGTATAATTCTTCTATTTTTTAAACATAACTTTCAAAAACTTTCGACGTTATGCGTCAAATGCTACAAATACACGAAATCAAGCAGTAAATCAAGGTTCTGAAAATCCTTCCGCATGGAACAAATTTCCCCACGTTTTTGCCGCATTCCCGCTATTTTCAAACAAATTTAATAAGTTTTTGCATGAAATTTTCTAAAATTTTTAAATTTTTCAGGAAATTGTTAGGACAAAAGTGATTCCTAAATAAAAGTAGACAATTTAAAAATGCCGAAAAACGCCATTTCGCAATTGAATGGCAAATTTTTAGACCTATCTTTGCCTGTTCATTATTTTATTTAATCATTTCTGGTGCAAGATTTTTTCTAAAGAAAATTGAAAATTTATTGCAATTTTGTGGAATGAAGTGCTTTCTTTGACCTAGCGAGAATCCAATACCTATGTGCGGTGTAAAGAATTAGGAGTTGAAAATAAAAAATTTAATATTGCAAAGAAAGACAAGTTAAGATCAAAAATGAACGAAAATGTAAATTTTTTTTGTAACTCTGCTTGAAATTATCTTAAAAGTAACGAATTAAGGTAGCTTTTATCATCTAAAGATTTTTATGAGGTAAATAATGATTGAATAAAATTAACAATTTGATAGAGTTATCCCTAATTGACCATAAACCGTGCCGTTCACACACTTTCTCACATCCTCGAAAATCGTAAGTTTTCCAAACTAATCTACCACAGCTTAAAAATTATTTTAAAAAGTCGACGGATTAAAAACTGAATAAAAACTCGCATGATGAATCAGACGAAAATTGTTTTGGGCTTAACTGCTTATTGCAATCCGCATTTTCAGCATGATTGGATATCTGTCAGTAACATATTTCTTTGAGACCAACGGTTGGCCATGTGGGCATGTGGGGACACGTGGATGTTCAATCAGAGACTCCACAAACTGAACTGTTTGATTCAGTACTTTTGTAAGGAAGCGAAAATTCTGACATTTTCACAGTGCCGCCTGTTTACGTGCATAATTGAAATTTTTTCCACTCTTTGTTGTCAAATTTCAGTTAGAATAAATTTTGGCTAAAATGTATTAGATATGAATGCGATATTTTCGACAATTTTGTTTAAAAAGTGTTATGGTTTTCTAAACTCAATTAATTTGAGCCCTAAATCGAGGATAAAATTTGGGTGCACGGATGGTTGGAGATGATTAAAGTGCCAACGAGCCGAGAATTCTCGCTCAGAAACTGAATAAACTAAGATCACTGCATTTAATGGATACATGGGCAGCACCGGAATTCTGGGGGTCACGATAGGGTAAATCGCCAAAAATGTTGCTAAAAATATAATTCTGGGAGTCTGTACAGAATCTGCGGGGGTATTTCAACTTCTGAGGTAAATCTTCCCCAAACCCTCCTCCCACGCCCATGTGTGATTTAATGGTTTAGAAATCTTTGGAATAGCCTCATCTTCGCTATCAACTAAAAGTTATTTTTGCCAATTAGTTTACTGAATTTTTAAAATTTTGAAGTTAATCAAGGCTAAAATTGAAGGCCTAATATCCTTTATAGAGTACACTGAGTTGCGCGGAAATTTGTATAAGGAGTTGTGTTCTTCGATGGCATACTGAGTTGTGATGAAAAATTTTGCAGCTTTAATGCATACTGAGTTGTGTGTAAATTCCCACACGATTGACATATAAGGAGTTGTGTGGAAATTCCCACGCATTCATTGTATACAGATTTGGGATGAAAATTTTCGCGGCTTTAATACATACTGAATTTCCACATGTTTAATGCATGCTGAGCTTATGTGAAAATTTTCACAGTTTTAGTGCATACAAAGCTGTGTGGAAATTCCACACATTTGATTTTTAAGAATTTGTGTGGAAATTACCACACATTTAATGCACACGGAATTGCGATGAAAATTTTCACATTATGGAAATCTTCACAGATTTAATATATACTGAGTTGTGTTGAAATTTGCACACATTTGATGCATGTTGAGCTTAAGTGGAAATTTTCACAGCTTTAGTGCTTACTAAGTTGTGCGGAATGGAAATTCCCACACGTCATGTATGATGAGTATGGTGCGGGAATTTCCACACATTTAGTAAACACAGAGTTGTGATGGAAATTTTCACACCTTCAACACATACTGAGCTGTGTAGGAATTTCCACACATTCAATGCATGCTGAGCTTTAGTGCTCATATCGGCTTTAATCTATACCAAGTTGTGTGGAATTCCCACACGTTTGATACATAAGGAGTTGTGTGGATTTCTGCGCCTTTAGTGCATATTGTCGAAATTTTCATAACTTCAACGCACACTGACTTTTGTGGAAATTTCACACATTTAATATCTTTCTGATATAGGCACTGGAAATTTTTACATATTCATCGCATTCTGATTATATCTCAATGTGCTTTGATGCTAATTTTTCAGATTTCTATGCTGCCTGCACCACTACTTCCAAACTTCAGATCTAATGTTAGATCTTCAGCCAGAACACAAAGCAATGTGCAACGTTTTTCAATGATAGTATGACGAGAAATTCACGATCAATGCCTGGAATTTTCCATGTTGTTTTGTTGTTTTTTTTTAAATTATGGAGTAAAATTATTTTTTTCGATTATTTTATGATGCATACATAACCACAGAATATTGAGTTTGTATTCAACGTTTTTTGTGAAATTTTTTGAAATTTTCACTAGCCAAGAAAATTGCCAACTCTAGTTTGCAAAAAGCGGTATGACTTAACGTTTTTTGGTATCAAGGATTTCAAACGTCTGAAAAATGTGTACTTGGCGTTGTTTTTTCCTTTCTGTAGGAAGATAAAAGTACTGGCAGTAAGACTTTACAGGATTTTCGATATAGATTTATGATGCACAAGAACGAGTTTTTTTTATTAACGTTTTTTCCAGTTCAAAATCTCGTTTCAAGTTCCTAATTGGATTTTAACGATACTTT